>JACXGI010003114.1:20625-64138 GCA_016801175.1 Esox masquinongy | reverse complement strand
GTTCTCTTCACGGATGAATCCCGGTTTTCACTGTACAGGGCAGATGGCAGACAGCGTGTATGGCGTCGTGTGGGTGAGCGGTTTGCTGATGTCAACGTTGTGGATCGAGTGGCCCATGGTGGCGGTGGGGTTATGGTATGGGCAGGCGTGTGTTATGGACAACGAACACAGGTGCATTTTATTGATGGCATTTTGAATGCACAGAGATACAGTGACGAGATCCTGAGGCCCATTGTTGTGCCATTCATCCACGACCATCACCTCATGTTGCAGCATGATAATGCACGGTCCCATGTTGCAAGGATCTGTACAAAATTCCTGGAAGCTGAAAACATCCCAGTTCTTACATGGCCAGCATAATCACTGGACATGTCACCCATTGAGCATGTTTGGGTTGCTCTGGATCGGCGTATACGACAGCGTGTTCCAGGTCCTGCCAATATCCAGCAACTTCGCACAGCCATTGAAGAGGGGTGGACCAACATTCCACAGGCCAAAATCAACAACCTGATCAACTCTATGCGAAGGAGATGTGTTGCACTGTGTGAGGCAAATGGTGGTCACACCAGATACTGACTGGTTTTCGGACCCCCCTGGACCAATACAGTGAAACATTTTTGAGTGGCCTTTTATTTTGGCCAGCCTAAGGCACACCTGTGCAATACTCATGGTGTCTGATCAGCATCTTGATATGCCACACCTGTAAGGTGAATGGATTATCTCGGCAAAGGCGAAGTGCTCACTAACACAGATTTAGACAGATTTGTGAACAATATTTGAGAGAAATAGGCCTTTTGTGTACATAGAGAAAGTCTTAGATCTTTGAGTTCAGCTCATGATAAATGGGGGCAAAAAAAAGTGTTGCATTTATAATTTTGTTCAGTGTATTAAACAGCTTCCTGTTGTTCAAATTAAAGATGTATCTAGTTTCAGGAAGGAAACGATGTACAATAGGAAGGAGAGGTTATAAGTTCTAAAGTTTGAGCTAACATAAGGATAGTGTCCCGTAGTCAGATAAACTAATATTTTTTAAACAATAACACTGTTGGATTTTAGCAGTTACGTATAGTAGAAAAATAATAGATTACCCGGTTGAGTCAAGGAGGGGATACATTCAGTTATTTATTGGAATTGCAGCTCAGTTTTCTTTAGAAATGTTCCATACATCAATCTCATCATTAGACAGTTGTTCACCGACATATACAAAAGGGGCATGTCTACCAGGAATGCATTCTAGAACACGGCGGCCACTATAATGACAGCCCCCAAGCTAAATGGTCAATCACACATTCCTGAGGAGGAGAGAATCTAAACACAGATATTCTCTTGTTTCTTAACTTATCTAGATGAGCTTAATTGTTACAAAACATACATTCATACAATAACAATATAATAAGAATACTACAACACAAAGAAATAGCTGTGAAATGTACACAAAATCTGTAACTACCACAGAAAATGTTTTGTTCTCATTAGTTTAAGTCACATTCTCTTTCACTTAATGGAAAACCATCTAAGCAAGAGCATAATTTATCAATACTATCATCAGAAGTACTGAAGGTTCCTGATTACGTCATTATCTAGGGAGTCTGAGTGGCTCTGTGAAGGCTGACAATGCCCTAATAAATATATTCCTGCGTGATTTCAACAAAAATATTTTTATATTTTGGGAAAAGTATGGCTCAGTGTATTGGCCAACACCCTACCCTGAGTTTGGTACAACCCTGTTTCCAAAACAAGTTGGGACGCTGCGTAAGTGCAAATAAAAACATAATGCAATGATGTGCAAATCATTTATCCCTATATTTATTTGAAAATAGTACAAAGACATCATATCAAAAGTTGAAACAAATGTTGAAAATTTTTTAACTTTTTACGAAAAATACATGCTTATTTTGAATTTGATGCCAGCAACACATTTAAAAAAAGTTGGGACAGGGCCATGTTTACCACTGTGTTGCATCACCTCTTCTTTTTACAATACTCTGTAAGTATTTGGGAACTGCTGAGGAGACCAACAACTGTAGTTTTGAAAGTGAAATGTTTCTTGCTTGATGTACGATTTCAGCTGCTCAACATTTCGGGGTCTCCTTTGTCATATTTTTCGTTTCATAATGTGCCAAATGTTTTCAGTGGGTGACAGTAGCACCCAAACTCTTTTATTATGGAACAATTCTGTTGTAATATATGCAGAATGTGGTTTGGCATTGTCTTGCTGAAATAAGCAAGGCCTTCCCTGAAAAAGATGTAAGTCACCAATGCCATGTGCACTAATGCTTCCCCATACCATCACAGATGCTGGCTTTTGAACTGTGCACTGATAGTCGTCTTTAGTCCGGAGGAAGCAGTGTCATGATTCCCAAAAATAATTTCAAATTTTAATTTGTCAGACCACTGGACAGTTTTCCACTTCGCCCCAGTCCATCTTAAATGAGCTCGGGCCCACAGAAGGCAGCGGTGGTTCTGGAACTTGTTTATACAGCTCCGGAAAAAATTAAGAGACCACTGCATCTTTTTCTTTCCTTTCCAAAAAAGTCGAAAAGGAAGATTTTGAGTGAGGAACAGAAGGATTAAAACTAAGAGACCACTGCAAATTGAACGCTACTTTTCTTCGCTCAAAACGTTCCTTTTCAACTTTTGAAAAGCTGTATATGGTTTCTTCTTTGCATGGTAGAGTTTTAATTTGCATTTGTGGATGCAACGATATACTGTGTTCACAGACAATGGTTTTCAGAAGTGTTCCTGAGCCCATGCAGTGATGTTCACTACAGAATCGTGTCTCTTGTCTCTTGTCTCTCTTTTCCCTAAAAGATTCTCTGAATCTTTTAATGATATTATGTACCGTTGATGATGAGATCCCCAAACTATTTGCAATTTTACGTTGAGAAACGTTCTTAAATTGTTGCACTATTTGCCTGTGCATCCCTTCACAGAGTGGTGAACCCCTCCCCATCTTCACTTCTGAATGACTCCTCTCTGGGATGCTCTTTTCATACCCAATTATGTTACTCACCTGTTAAACCTAATTAGTTGCGAGATGTTCCAACAGGTTTTATTGATAGCTTTACACAACTTTTTGTTGCCCTTGTCCCAGCTTTTTTAAAACGTGTTGCTGGCATCAAATTTAAAGCGAGCATATATTTTTCAAGAAACAATAACATTTCTCAGTTTCAACATTTTATATGTTGGCTTTGTACTGTTTTCTATTGAATATACGGTTAAAATGATTTGAATATCATTCCATTCTGTTTTTCTATACATTTTACACAGTGTCCCAACTGTTTTGGAAACAGGGTTGTATAATCTGACCAACAAATTATCTTTATTTGAAAACAAATTATCTTTTACTAAAATATATTATTGGCACTCACAGTACTTCCTCATCATTTCAATTTCTATTTTTAAATGGTCAATATTTACATTAAGCCAAAACAAAAACATTCTGCTAATGTTCTGTCATGACAGCCTCAATTACATTGAATTGCATAAATGTTTCTTCCCACAGTACCCTGAACTTGTCATGCCGTCCTCCCGGGGTGTGGTAGTGCCAACCTCTCGACTGTGCTCCTCCTCGCCGGTGTACTAACCACCGGAATGGGAATGATGGCAACAACACCCCCTCCCCGCACCTGTGTCTCCTTGTGTTAATGGCCAGTGCTTTAAGTTGCCTCATTTTCTGTTCACCCCTCGTGGGTTATTGTGCTCTGTGCTTTGTGTTTGGTAACGTAGTGTGCTTGATCTCTAAATATACGATAAACGGTCTTGTTTGTTACCTTACTCTGCACCTGGTGCTTTGCCTCCTGTGTTACACACATTACACAACTGAGCAACTTCCAGCAGCAATGGTAAGTGAATAATTCTATAGATAGCTAAATAGATATTTCAAAAAAGGGTATCATAAATAATTAATCCCGAGCAAGGTGAAGGGTCTTTCTATGTCTGAAAGGTATTTAAATAATAAACTTCTCTAGACCGATTTGAACATGTCTTTGTTTTCAAGTTGTGGAATACTGTAAGATCCATTGAAAACTAAAATGATTAATCTCAGTTACCTACAGTACTCAGTATGAGAATGTCCAACAGCCATTTTGTTGGGGCTGGCCATGAATTTCAATCTGCCCAGCCTACTACTACTACCCGTACTAGTCCCTTTACTCACAGGAAATCTCACCCTTAGGACAACCCCAATTTCTCCTTTCTGTCAATATCACTAAATGAGGTCCAGGAGTTGCTAAAATTGGAATAATACCTTGGCCTAATACAGGTCAGCTAGTCTGGATGAAATTGGATGATAAACACCAAACCCATCATTTGGAACCCGCCAGTGTTCTCTGCTATTCAGTCAGGTTTTACAGCTGGCCATGGATGCATCCCAGCATCTTTAAAGGTTCTAAATGAGATTTTGCTGCTTTAGACATGTATTATGTACTGTGCTGCTGTCCTTTATTTGGCTAAAGACTTTGACTCTGTCAACCATAACATCCTTTTTAATAAACTCCACATACTACGGTTCTCATAAAACTGGATATATGCTTTTTTCTAGCTCACAGAATCTAATCACCCTAAAATTATTTCCCTAAATTGTACTTTTATAGAACATGTTGCTTCTTACATGTCCTTGGGATTTGGATACTGTAGATGAAAATCTGTCTAATTAAAAAAAAAATATTAGTGAGTTGTTGACAAATCTAAAGAATGAAATGCATTTACTTTATAGGAACAACTCAAGTCTGGCACGTTAGCATTGAAAAGAAATTGTGCAAGCAACCTTTATGTCCCTGCTAGATCATGGTGATATGCTATATATGCATGCCTCAGTTTCCTTACTGGAATCTCAGTCGGCCTTGCATTTTATCACTGGTGCAACTGATGTTTTTAAATATAGCTGTCATTCAAAAATGTCCCTACTATTTCAAAGACAAAACAGCCGTGATCTAACACATTCTCAAGACTGGATAGTGGTGGAGATACCACAAGCCTATTCAGAACAGGGTAAAACTGTGTTTGAATATTTTGCCCCACACCCATAGAATTCCATTCAGAGTGATCTTAAATGCTTTAGTGTCTGTAAGACATTTTACCTATCTTATAAATGATCTTTTATTGTCAACTGTGATTTTCTTAATGAATGTCTTATTACCATTTCTGTATTTTATTGTTGTAATACAGGGCTCAGCTGTGAAAGAAACTTATTGAAATAGATGATATAGGAGTTTTCTGATTGCATTCAAACAGCCATTGTATTACGAACAACATTGTATTATGATGAGAAAATGTTTTCTTTTTAGATGTGATGCCTAAGAGCAAATTATAGTTTGTAGTAGTAGTGCAAGAACTAATTAATTATGTTTATAATAAAAAGCAATGAATTGCATTATCAATTCATCTTTAAGAATGTGATAGATGGCACATATTACATCGGTGGAAAGCTGTTTATGACTGAATTTGTTTAAAGTATGGGATCAACCTTTAATTATAGTTGAAGTAAACTTTTCACACTGTTCTGTTACAACATCACATATCAACCAGTTGATCAACTGCACCATAAGCTACAATATGACCATAGAATTAACAAGGAAACAAATGATTGTTGTTATTATTACAACCCTGTTTCCAAAAAAGTTGGGACGCTGCTTAAAATGTAAATAAAAACAGAATGCCATGTTGTGCAAATCATTTACACCCTATATGTAAACCCTATTGAAACTGGGTGTCTGTAAAAGCACTTTGTGACAACTGCTGAAGTAAAAAGGGCTTAATAAATAAATAAATGTGATTGATGAATCTGAGATATTTTATTGTTTCTTGAAAAATATATGCCCACTTTGAATTTGATGCCAGCAATATGTTTCAAAAAACCTTGGAGAGAGGAAACAATAACATGAAAAGTTGTGTAATGCTAAAAAACTATACCTGGTGGAATATCACACAACTAATAATGTCAGAGTGCAACAGTAACATGTTTGGGTATTAAAAGATCATTCCAGAGTGGATGCTATCAATAAAACCTGTTGGAACATCACACAACTAATTAGGTTAATTAGCAGCAGTAATATGATTTGGTATCAAAGCAGTAATATGATTTGGTATCAAAATATAATTCCAGAAAGGATGGGTCTGTCAGAAGTGAGGGTGGAGAGAGGATTGACAACTGCTGTGAAAGCCTGCACAGGCAAATAGTGCAACAATTTAAGAATAACGTTTCTCAACGTAAAGTTGAAAAAATCTCATTATCTACAAGTCATAATATCGCTAAAAGATTCAGAGAACCCGGAGAAATCTTAGAATGCAAGGGACATGGCCGAAAACCAAAATTGGATGACCGTGATCTTAAGGGCCCTCAGGCAGCACTGCATGGTACGTCGCTGCATTATAAATGCAAGTTAAAACTCTACCATGCAAAGAAGAACCATGTAAAAACAAGATCCAGAACCACCGCCGCCTTGTCTGGGTCCAAGGTCATTTAAGACGGACTGAGGCGAAGTGGAAAACTGTCCTGTGGTCTGACAAATCAAAACTTGAAATTATTTTTGGGAATCATGGATGCCGCTTCCTGGACTAAAGAGAGGGACCATCTGGCTTCTTATCAGTGCACAGTTCAAAAGCCAGCATCCATGATGGTATGGGGGTACGTTAGTGCACATGACATGGGTGACCTGCACATCTGTGAAGGCACCATTAATGCTTAATGTGTTTGTGGTCCAACCCAACAGACGAGCTACTGTAGCTCAAATTGCTGAAAAAGTTAATGCTGGTACAGATAGAAAGGTGTCAGAACACACAATGCATCGCAGTTTGTTAGGCATCAGGCTGCGTAGACACAGACCAGTCAGGGTGCCCATGCTAACCCCTGTCCACTGCCGAGAGTGCCTATAAAGGGCACGTGAGCACAAGAACTGGACCACAGAGTAATGGAAGAAGGTAGCCTAGTCTAATGAATCACGTTTTCTTTTACATCACGTGGATGGCCGGGTGCGTGTTCGTCGCTTACCTGACGAATACATGGCACCAGGATGCACTATGGGAAGAAGGAAAGACGGCAGAGGCAGTGTGATGCTTTGGGCAATGTTCTGCCATATACCACAGCACACCTTCAGAGGTCTAGTGGAGTCATGCCTCAAATGGTTAAGGGCTGTTTTGGCGGCAAAAGGGGGACCTACACAATATTAGGCAGGTGGTCATAATGTTATGGGTGATCGGTGTATATACAGGTTTTGGAGCAACATATGCTGCCTTCCAGACAATGTCTTTTTCAGGAAAAGCCTTGCTTATTTCAGCAAGACAATGGCAAACCACATTCTGCACGTATTACAACAGCATGGCTCCATAGTAAAAGAGTCTGGGTGCTAATCTGGCCTGCCAGCAGTCCAGACCTGTCACCCATTGAAAACATTTGGCAGATTATGAAATGAAACATATGACAAAGGAGACCCCGAACTGCTGTGCATCTCCAATCCTATATCAAGCAAGAATTGGAAAACATTTCACTTTCAAAACTACAGCAGTTGGTCTCATTAGTTCCCAAATGCTTACAGAGTATTGTTAAAAGAAGAGGTGATGCAACACAGTTGTAAACATGCCCCTGTCCCAACTTTTTTGAAACATGTTTCTGGCATCAAATTCAAAATGGGTGTGTATTTTTCCAAAACAATAACATTTCTCAGTTTCAACATTTGACATTTTCTACTATTTTCAGTGAAATACAGGGATACATGATTTGCACATCATTGCATTCTGTTTTTATTTGCATTTTACGCTGCGTCCCAACTTTTTTGGACACAGGGTTGTAAATCAATAGTAATGTTTATAGCCTTACACTTCATCCTGCCATCTCTTGAATAAGGAGTGGGGGACATACTACAGAAAAGGAAACACTAATTCATATAAAAGAATGAATTACAGAATCACACAAACCCGAATCCCTAAGTGCAATCCACATTATTTATGGATGGTATGCACAGAAAGTAAAACTGCACAACTTGCTTCAGGCCCAGAAAAACTGGCCTTTAATGGGGTTTTAAGTCAATGTTCCTGACTTTCTACACATTTCTTGTGAATCTATGTGGCTTAAGGGAGTATTTCTAGTCTCTGTATAATGTGTGGATGATGTAATTTGCAGCATCAGGGATCAAATCCGGTCTCAGACTGAGATTTCTCCAAAAGGAGAGGTAAACGCCTGGTCGTTGTTTATGCCTAACATTAACTTCCTATATCTTGGTGCATTGTTCAGTAAATCACCAAGAAACAACTGGCCTTGCTTCTTGAGAGAAGATACAGTGACATGCCTTGTAGCACATTTAGGCTAAGGTGTAATAATTTCAGACATATAACAAAATCATGACAGGTGCAACAACACACTCCCTGTAAAGCAAGGGATGCCAGTGGTCATTCTTTAGTGTTTTATCTGCAGACAATGCTCCATGTTGTTGTTATAGCCTCAGCTAAACGGTAATTAATAGTGCTTCTAGCCAGGAACAAATGAAGACCAGGGAGTTGAATAAAGTTGAGGAATTAGATCAGAGACGCTGAGAGATCGAACAGGCTCATACGGCTGTCAACCCAGAAGTATTTATATATTTTACTTGGGCATGGCTGACGTGTGCTGTATCATGTGAGCAGGACTCAGCTAGTCAGTGGAGTAACACACCATCACTACCCCAATGTGTACCTTCGGGCCACAGTGTCAAATCACACTGGAACCATTGGAGTAACTAACATTGTTTAGAGTGTGGTTCACCCTTATTAACATGGTCATTGTTTTACTGCTCAGTCAAAATGATTGTCAAATCATTACTATCATTGGTTAGGTTCAGAGCACATGCGTTGACCTCTAGAGGATAGTTGATACCTATAGTGGCAGCTTCTGTAATGATTATCCACATAACTGGAGAAGATCAACAGTGTCCATCGCTCTGCATTAGACAAAGGTAATTAGCACAAAATTGCTATAGCATCCTAAGCTTTAGTGAATATTTTGCAACTTCCTCAACTCTTCAAGCATCAGAGGTGTCTATTTCAGCTTCATAGTGTATGACGGGGAAAGGCAGGGAGAGGGCACAGGACAAGGGTTAGGGCCCTGAAGTGAATTATATAAAAGCACACAGAGTAGGTGAGGGGGGAAAACAGAGGACCAACCGCTCTCCAGGGATGGCCTCCTGGGGGCGATTAGGGAGGAATGAGTTCTGGCGTTCGTAGTTCCCCAGCTCCCACGATGTTAAGGCAGAGTAGGTTCAAGGGCACATTCTTCCCCAACCTGAACTAATGGAACGTCTTCATACCTCCACTGACAAGGCCCCAATAGGAGGTTGCTATGACGGGCGAGACTGGCCCTGCTGGCTACCTCCAGAAGGTTCCAGACCCTGCTAGTTTTCTCTGATGAGGGCGTTGCTGCAATGTTGATGATCCATGGATTTGTTTGTGCCAAAACTGCAATAAATTGTCCACATTCACCTTGATAAAGAATAAGTGATGTCATCTTTTTATTGAGTGTTCTGGATCATATTACGATCATATTATTGAATTGCCAATGTCAGTAGTCAGCAATAGAATCCTTTTACAAATTTGACAAAGAAGAAGAATTCCACTGATTATACACATTTCTCCCCCTGTGAGTCTCCAATGCTAACACTTGCATGCGCAATATCATTAATCAATGAATGCTCCCAATTACGCTTGAGACAGCCCATTCATTCACACCTTGCGTTTCCTTTCTGGTCCATTTCAGCTGCTGGGCTGTCTGCAGAGAGAAAGTTAATAGAGGAAGAGAAGAGAAAGAGCCAGCCAGTAGGAAGAAACAAGAGAGAAGGGTGTGTGTGGTGCAGTTAATAACTTTAATGATGGTATTTACATACAGCAGTTTATTCTAGCTCAGTATGCACCCAAGTGTGTGAGGGTGTATTTGTGTGTGTGTGTGTACGTGCGCGCATGTGTGGGAGTAAATAGGCAAGAAAAAGAGTTGTCATGGTGGGAGGATGCAGTAGAGAAGAAGACTGGAGGAGCAGATGGTGTTGAATTGTCAGGGTTTATTTCTAGAGTTCAGTCTTTACGGCTCATATACTGACTTAATTATGAGACAGAGGGGAGAATGAACCCCTGGAAGAGGGATTTAAAAGGCAAGGAAATTCTCATTAAGCTCACAAGGTTCCAGAAGCACTGATGAAAATTGCTTTAAAGACCCCTTTCAGTCTGACACCTACAAGGATTTTGGAAGAATGCACAATAGTTAATACATTGCATAGTACAATAATAATCAGTGAATGTGTGAGTGTATAGTGTTTCATAACCAATATTTTTTTTAACTACGTCAGAGGAATTTTTAGGAACTATACAAGGCCCTCCATAAGTAACGGAACACTAAAGTCACAATTGCTATTTTTGCCGTACTCTCAAGGCATATGAAAATATGATTAAAAGATGAATATCAGGGAAAAGCACAGAATATCACCTTTTATTTCTATCAGTTTTAAAACTTGTTTTACCAAATAAGAATAACAGCACAGCCAGAGTTCAACCATCCCATTTTATGAGAGCATAAGTACTGGGACATTTGACTCACAGGTGTTTAAAATTGATCTATTGTTTCTTGCTGCATTGATTGTTCACACATAAAAGAGCTGTGAATGTGTCTCAGTTCTACCCTTTGCTTTTGCCTTTGGAGTCTGCTATTGGCGTTAATAGTAGGCGTAATTCAACATGTTGACTAGGTAGCTGTCTATGAAACAATTTGGAGGCTAAAAGAAAAGAGGAACTCAATTAGAACCATGGCAAAAAAATGTGGGCATAGCCAAGTAGCCATTTTGGAATAGTCTGAAAAAGAAAGAAATCACTGGTGTCTTCAGCAATCAGCAACAAACAGGTAATCCAAAAAGAACAACAGCAGTTGATGAGAGAAAAAAGAAGTTGTGAAAAACAACCCAAAAATGAGTGTCAGTGAAATCACGAACAACCTCGAGAGTGCTGGGATGAAAGTGTTGCAATCTACTCTTTGCAGAAGACTAGAAGACGGCAGCAGATTTATAAAGGCTACACCGCCAGACTTTGTGTTCTGTTTTTGTTCAGTTTAGATTTTGCTTTTGGTATTGAACGTGGCCTGTTCTGTTTGGTATTTGTCCTTTGATTTTGAACACACCTTGTCCTTTTGTATTATCGTTTTCACCTGTGCCTTGTTTGCCCCTCATTGTGTCCCTATATAAGTTAGTCCTGCCCCGGTGTTTTTTTTTCCCCAGTCATTGTATGGATGTCACATGTCATTTGCGTCGTTCTGTTCCTGAGTCGTGTAATAAAAAGCATGTTTGTTCCTGAGCCTCTGTCCTGATACCTCCACTCGTGACAGAATGACTGACCATCAACAAAGGACGCAGCAGAGGTGGACGGTAGGGGAACTCCTCAGATGGCTGGATTCTGACTCAGAGGAGGAGGACCCCTACCGTCACCCACTGAAGGGCTGGCCATCCCTGTTGACACCCCAGAACCCAGCCCAGTGAAGACCGCAGCGACGGCAGCAAGGCCAGCTGGCTGCCCAGGGTCCTCCCCGGCCTGGTCCGAGCCCTGTTCCACAGCCTTCCCCATGTCGTGTGGACTGGACATGCAGTCGGCTGGCCATCCGCCGCCCCAGTCCCTGCTCCGCAGCTGTCCGCCACCCAGAGTCCACCCCAAATCATTTCTCGGGGGGGGGGGCTCTAGGGGGCCTGAGCCAGAGGGTGTCCCTGAGGAGCCACTGCTGCCACCACCACCGGAATGATTTTGCTTTTGTTTGTGAACGTGGCCTGTTCTGTTTGGTTTTTGTCCTTTGATTTTGAACACATCTTGTCCTTTTGTATTATTGTTTTCACCTGTGCCTTGTTTGCCCTTCGTTGTGTCACTATTTTAGTTCTTCCTGCCTGTGTTTTTTTTGTCTTTGTATGGATGTCAAGTGTCATTTGTGTTGTGTTCTGTTCCTGAGTCGTGTAATAACAAGTGTTTGTTCCTGAGCCTCTGCGCCTGTGTCCTGATACCTCCGCTTCTGACACTTTGATTAGCACCAAAAACAAAAAGGCCAGATTAGAATTTGCTAAAAAGTACAGAGGTCAGCCAGTACAGTCTTGGAAGAGTTTTAAGTACAGAAGGTCAGCCTTTATCAAAGCTTTCAGAAGGCAAAGGTGTGAAGAAAAAAACAGAACTACAGATGATACAAACCGTAACACATGTGAAGCATGGTGGATGTAGGGTCATGACATGGCTGCCTCTGGAACGGGCTCACTCATCTTTATTAATGATGTAATGAATTATGGCAGCCACAGAATGAATTCAGAAGTGTCCAGGAGCGTCTTAGCCATCACTGTACAAGAAATGTTGACATTACTGTTGCAATTTTGACTTTACTGTCTCTTTATGGAGAGAACTGTATGTTAAATACTATAAAAACATGAGACTAGGGTTTGAATCCCACTTGTGGATTAGCCCAAGGGTTAGTATTAGAATATGTTTGACTCGCCTCATTGCAATTAAGCGAGTCCTTGTGAGCTCAATCAAGGTGAGGAAGAATGGGTTCCAGAGGTCAACTTTCTTTGCCAAACTGTCTCTCCCTCGTGGGCTTTAGTCTCGCAGGGCCCGAACAGTAAGGGCAGCAAGGCTTGGGGATGCTCCCCGATCTCTGTTCCTGCCGCTTCCTTCGCTCCAGCTCCACATTCCCACATTAATTGCATAAACTTCTGGATTTAATTGTGATTAATCTCAGTTTTAAAAATTGTTGAGATTTAATAAACAATTTTCTGTTTAAAAAGCAGTCAATCAATCATCAAATTTATTTTATAAATCCTTTTTGTACTTTAGCAGATGTCACTAAGCGCTTTTACAGATACCCAGTAGAGCAATCAGTAACAAGGATTGATTGGGGTGTGTTACGGCCCTTAAACATCTCCCCTTAAATTACCACAATAATAGCATTTACTTCTAGCCGATATATAGAGATCTAGAGAATCTATTATATTTATATATATAATGGGTCTCAGATAAGCATGTGTTGTAAATCTTGTTCAAATGATCCCAAAACCCATATAAAATAGGTTGTGACGCTCCAAAGTCAATTTTGGATTATTTAGACAGATTTGTTTAATATATATTTATAAACAAATAAATCCAATAAGATACTTGAAACATTTGTTAGGGATTTTGGCCCATGCTTACTTTACTTACTTATGCAGTCCATGCAGATTTTTTGGCGACATGCTGTGAACCACCCGTTCCACTTAATACCAAAGGTGCTCTGTTGGATTGAGGTATAGTGACTGGGAACAACATTTTCATGCTGGAAGTATGAAAACTGGCAGACTGCCGCGATAAAGTGATGAACCATTTGAAAACTGGCAGACTGCCGCGATAAAGTGATGCACATGGTCATTATCAATGTTGCGGTACGCTCTTGTTTTTAAATGCTCAATAGGTATTAAGGGGCCTAATGTGCCAAGAAAACATTCCCCATACCATTACACCATCGCCGCCAGCATGTACCTTTGACAAAAGGCAGGACTAATCCATGGATTAATGCGGTTTCCGCCAAACTCAGACCATACCATCTCCATGCTGTAGCAGAAATGGAGATTCGTCAGACCAGGTGTTGTTTTTTCAAGTTTCACCTGTCTAGTTTGATGACCAGGCATGGTCTTTTGCTGCTATTGTGTTGATGTGTTATTCATTCAGAGACGCTATTCTGCACACCCCCTTGTAAAGAGTGGTTGTTTGAGTATTTGTGTATGAGTTTTGCCATTAGATGTTTACATTTCTTTCACACTTTTTCAACTGACCTGCAGCCAAGCTCCTCATTTACTAAGTTTAGACATTGTTTAGCTCACACATGAGCCTTAGATAACATTCATTCAGTTATTAGCGTAGCCAGTTCAGCCAGGAAACCCGAGTGGTAATTGGTCAGCAATGCATCAGCTGATGCAGGATCGCTCTTATCACATGTCAGATTGCAATCTGTCTATTTAACCATCAGGTACTCACTCAGTCGGTTGTTGAGCTTGTACTAACATGCAGGTGCCCGCCCACCCACCACCCCTGCCTTCACCTGTTCGATTCTGTGTTCCTTGTGGGGGAGCATCGGTACTGCGTACCTTGCTCATTGCCATGGGAATTGCATAAATAATAACAAAGGCATGTTATTGTGGTAGTATTCTATACACGATCATGTGATGGCAATGAATTTCCCTGAAGGAGCAGAACCTAATGCCAAGACTTGCATGTATAGGGCTGTACATAAGTTCTCTAATAAATGGTTATAAATTCTCTAATAAATGGGGTTTATGAGGTGCCTAGAAAAGACATGGGTATGTTAGGGATCAATATAATGTTAAACTTTTTGAATTGCTCTTAAACATTCTCCCAGTAGTTTACAACACATTCCCTGAGTAAGTGTTAAGATTATCAGGTATATCTTCTCTTTGGCAGCTGTTTGTTTATCTTACAGTCTATTAGGAATATATGACTGATAATGAGACATGCTCAATTAATTAAATACTGCTACTCCGACAGCTTTTAACCACAGTGTCCATGAAGAGTGGCCTAGCCCTATCGGCTGTCTGCTCAACTCACAATGTCAATCAATAGCGGATAAGTGGATCTCATCAAGGCTTTGGAACTAAATCCTTTCGTTTGCTTGTTGAGGGAGATCCCATTTAAATAGTTTCCTTAAGTCTTGGTCCAATCTAAACTACCTGTTTCCATGGTTTTATAAAGATGTGTAGGAGTGACAGTTTAATTTGTTGCTGCTTTTTTCAGATTTATTTATAGTACATCTCTTCTAATCAATCCTGACTATTTTACATTTACAAAAGGGCAGCATGTATGAATGTTACCAAAAGGTGACATTCATACATTCTTGTATGTGTAAAAACAGTATCAATTATATTTAACCTACATTTTGATTTAGCAGGGTGCTGTTGGCAATCAGTGGACCCAGAGTGAATAAACACTGCAACCTGTATCAAAAGATTCACACTGGGGTTGCTAGGGGAACAGGATTACGTATGATTATTCTACATGTACTGTGATTTATTTTGTACTTCAATTTGATATTGTTGAATGTTTTACTAATGTAAACATTTGTTTTGGATCTATTTTGCCCCTTTTTTACCATTTGTAATCCTGTTTACATCAATAATGTCAAAAGATCTTTGTTGTTGAAATTTGGCTTTGATTCAGAGCCAATTAGAGATAATTATATTTTGTGAAATTGACTAATTTACAAACATTGGTGAGAAAACTGGAATGTTAACCAGTAACCATCCAACAGACAACACAAAGGGTGCTTTCAAACACATTAAACATATTACAGTAGCATGGGTTTGTACCCTCACGCTACTGTAGTAAGACCAGCAGACTAAATGAGTAACCTGACTATTAAATATCATGATAGGAGCAATCCCTGGTGTCAGCTGATACGTCACTGACCAATAAGCACTGGGTTTCCTGTCTTAACTGGCTATGATAATGAAAATACAATCCTGTTCATATTTAGAGTCAAAATCGACCGGGTATCTCAATAATATGTGGTTGTCTAAGGAAGTTAGTTGTTCAAATACAAAAACTAAAGTTGTTTTAGCCAGATCTCTATATTCTACTGAACTGTCAGGTGTTATTTGTGCTTTCAGTCACTACATATCATTCATAAGCATGTCTCCAGTCAACCATTTCAATTATATTTATATTCTTTGACTTACTTAGCATTATGCCAAAAAGAAGATCTCCAGTCAACCATTTCAATGATATTTAGGTCCTTTCACTTACTTAGCATTGTGTCAAAGAGCACTACCATGACAGAATTTGATTTACAGCTCGGCACAGAATGCTGAAGGGAAAGAATGCTGATGGACTCACATTAATATGGATTTGGTCTACAAACTGCAATCAAATATGATGCATGGCAAAATGTGTGGAGTTCCTGCCAGGTTGGCCCTGTCCAGGATTACATTCAGATAAGGCTACAGTGTCTCTGGACCCCGTCTCTGCCCCTAGCTGTACTCTGCTATGTTATTATGTCCGTCTGTCCTGTCCCAATTGTTTAGGTTGCATTAGTTTATCTGACGGGGAGCAAGGGTCAGTCTGAAAAGTATGCTCAGGTACCTTTTTGAATCCAAGGAATGCTCTCTCTAACATTCCTGGTGTCCGGTTTCACCTTAGGAGGACATGAGCCCTTGGACCACACCTTAGGACTACCTGGCCCAAATGCACCCTGTGGCCCTTAATGGTCCAAGGCCATTTCATCTTCTGTGAAATCAAAATGTAGATAGACTGACAGCACTTCAATATGTTGACCCTATAGCCCATCAAGTGCCCCCTGACTAACAGGGCTCTACCACAACCCATACTAGGGCCCCCCAGCTGTACTTCAACCCATACCAGGGTCCCTCGGCTCTACCTCAAACCAGTGAAGACTAAACTAGACACAGGTGAAACCAATCAAAAAACACAGAAACAGAACCAAGATACACTGGACATAGAAATGTAACAGCCGGCACAACTGACATTGAAACAACTGTCTAGCAAATGCAATGCCTCATCAGCTGCTAGAAATCCAATGTACTATCCAATTATTGAGGGATATTACTGTCAGATGGATATAACCACACAGGATGGCAGAAACTTACTTTCAAAAGTTTTTTTTCTCTCTCTGTAGCCTTTGTCCTAACAAAGCCAATTCCAGCACAGTTTTGACTGCGATAAGCCTGTTTTGACTATGTGAAAATGAAAATATCAGTCAGTAAACAAGACAGGTGTAAACAGCTTGTACTATAGCTTACTATGTTATAATTCATTCTAACAGTCACATTCCACATAGATAAACAGGTCTACTGACTTTTTAAAATAATCCTACATGAATTGCAACAGTTAGGAACACTTCAATTATCTGACAGTATGTTTTTCATTGTAGCAAGTTATCTACCATTATCTGTTTTGCTTTATCGATTGCACAGCTAAGCTTTGAGCAAAAGCCTGCAAACAGAAAACATTTTCTGGAAAAAGTAATATAGCAATCTAAGTAACTGCATGAATGAACACAAAACGTAAGTGCGTCATATCTTTGGTGTAGCATATCATTGGGGCGTGGGCAAGAAAGTGACAATTCAACACACACAATTTTCTAATATTAATGTTTAAAATAATTTCCTGAAATTCTACACACTTGTTCATGAAGCAGATGGAAATGTTTGTAATTTTGTACTCTAAAAAGTATTCCATGGACATAACAATTACACTACAAATACAGCTCTGGAAAAAATTAAGAGACCACTGCACCTTTTTCTTTCCTTTCCAAAAAAGTTGAAAAGGAAGGTTTTGAGTGAGGAACAGGAGGGTTAAAATTAAGAGACCACTGCAAGTTGAACGCTTCCGTTCCTCACTCAAAACCTTCCTTTTCAACATTTTTGGAAAGGAAAGAAAAAGGTACAGTGGTCTCTTAATTTTGTTCCGGAGCGGTATTGCTCGTACATTCAGCATTTTTGAAGTTGCTATACTATGTAATAATTGTTGCAATAAATTGTTCTGTCTATATACCCATCAGCAGAATTACATACTTTTTTGGATAATTAACAGGTATCCGTGTCCTATAATATAATTTAGATTTAAGTCATTAAGCAGACGCTCTTATCCAGAGCAAATTCTTAATAAATACGTAGATGGATGAGTGGAGATTATTAGAGGAACAGCACAAAAATAAGGCTGTGTCAGTTAGTGAGCAGTTGACAGCCTATGGAACCACTGGGCAAATGGGCACATATTTTCCACCTCTCATAACATGGTCTACAGGGTATCAAAGCAGTTGTGAGCAAATTAGGTTTCAATGTCCAAGCTATGGAGTGCATCTAGAAAAGACTATAAAAATAGTTGTGTGCTATGGTTGAGACATTAACGTGCATGTCCTCTCTTTAAGGAAATGCATGTTTGCAAGTCAGTTATTGTTTTAAAGTGTGAATAAGCAAACCATTGTGAAACATCTGCAGGTTCTTAAAGAGAGGTTTGAGAATCACTAGACTACTTCGTTTTATTCTCTTTTCATTAGTACTTTTAATTGCACTTTGGAACCAGAGCTGTCATGCTCATGCAGTGTTATGAGGGACGGAGATTTAGGGATGAAAGAGAGCTTCTGTCAGTGTAGAAGACAAAAAGGTTGTTGGCCGGTGTAGGGCAGGCTGTATATTAGATATGTTGAATGGGGGCTTTGGTAAAGACAGCAATAGTGTCAGTCTACTGCAGACAAGTCATTTCCCAACTATGCAGGGGGGCTGGGCTGCAGACTCAGCAGTCATGTATTGAGACGATGATGACAGCTATGGATGCACACGGCCGCCTTCTCCACAAGGCCATTCCTCCTCATCAGCCTCTCAGAGGGAGAGTTCAGCTGAGTCAGCACAACACTGATAAGTGTCTCTGTGTGGCCTCTGTCCTCTGCATTTCTCTGATATTCTTGACTGTAAAGACATAAGGTCTATCGTAAAGAGATCACGGAAATCCTCTCTCCTGTATCTCTGTCATATGACCCTCCTTAGGAAAATGTATAATGACATCCATCTATGGCTTTAAGACTGTACTTGACTGTAGAAAATTCCATAACATATAATGTATGTAAGTCATAACCTCACGGTTTGGTGAAATACGACGATTTCTGTGATTTTATGTAATGATCCACAAAGACATTAACACTATTAGAGAGTGATAGGCAACTATGGATACTCCTTGCATCTCATAACACAAGTGTATAGAGATATACACTTGCTTTATGAGCCTTGGGAATCTTGGGAATCTTTTTGATATTAGCATATACACATAATAAATATTATAAATATTGATTTTTTAATTTAAAAAACAATTGTGTCCCTCAAACTGCTTTCGTCAAAAAATCCTCCATTTGCATCAATGAAAGCCTTGCAGACCTTTAGAATTCTAGTTGTTAATTTCTTGAGGTAATTGAGGTAATGAGGTTAGTCAATTAAACTTCAGGGATATCAATCTGTCCAGTTAGGAAGCATAAGCGATTGTAAATCAATGTCACCTGTTTTGGTGCATATGAAAGTGACAACAGGTGCCCTGGAGAGGCAACAGCAAGACAACCCTCAAAAAGGTAATGGTTTTGCAGGTGGTGGCTGTTACGCATGCAGGTACCCTGTATGTGTGTTTGTGTTTTTCCCCTCCTGCTGTTTCCCCAGGTGTCCCTTATGTTCCTGATTGTGCTCGTTGGTGTTACCCACCTGGCAGTCATGAGTGCATCCCCTGAATGCTGAGGTGGACCAATCAGTGGGCACCCCTCCTAATTGCACCACCTGTTCCTTTTTCCATTACCCAATCACATCACACATCGCCTGGTTTAAAAACCCAGTCAGTTGGTTCTCCCAGAGAGACTCTTTTGCTTTACCCCACATGGACATAGACACTCCTGAGATACATACCCTTTTTGATAGACAGACACTTTTTGATAGACAGACACTTTGTTCATACATACATCACTTAGTTTAGCACATACATCTCACTTCGCCCTGTTTCATGTGAGTATGTATTGCTGTGGTGTTTTGTGTGGTGTTGTCTAGCCAATTGTTTGCTGTTTGCTGTTTAGTCCTTGTTCAACCTGTGTGTTATGTTGTTTGTCCCTGGGAAAAGGGGTTTTTAGAAAGTCACCCTTGGGCATACACAACCCGTAGGAAAACTTTGTCTAAAAACAATAGTTAGAACTGAGCGGACCACCCACTGTATTTTTGTTTTGGTTAGTAGTCAGCTAAGCGGTTCTTGAGGCAGGCAAGTTCAGTTTAGGGGTGTTTTGAACATATTATTTCTTGGGTCCAGCTCAGCCCCTTTTCCCTAACCCCTTTACCGTGTGTTTATAATAAACGTTTTATGTTTGACGGTAGCTTTGGTTGTCTGTGTCGTTTGTTCTCACTGTACCTTTACACTACACTGATTTGCATTAGTTTTATGTTACGGGTCTCTGTACCATCCACCCTAGACTGCTAGAGCCACAGGGTTTGTAACAGTGGCCACAGACAATTGCTCTCTACTAATCCTTCCTGACTGATTCTTCTCTAGTTTTGTGATTTGCTAGTGTCCTTGTCACTACTGGTAGCATGAGGCGGTCCCTGCAGCCCATTCAGGTTGCACAGGTAGTCCAGCTCCTCCAGGATGTGCTGTGTCTCCCAGTACAGTCTCAAGAGCATGGAGGAGATACCAGGAGACGGGCCATTACACGAGGAGAGATGAACAGGGCTGTGGAAGGGCATCAACCCAGCAGCAGGACCGGTATCAGCTCCTTTTTGCAAGGGAGGAGCACTGCCAGAGCCCTATAAAATGACCTCCAGTGGGCTACTGGTGTGCATGTTTCTGACCAAACTGCCATGAGAGTAGCATGAGGGCCCGATGTCCTCTAGTGGGACCTGTGCAGCTCGATTGGCATTTGCCAGAGAACACCAGAATTGGCAGGTCCACCATTGGTGCCCCGTTCTCTTCACAGATGAGAGCAGGTTCACACTGAGAACATGACAGACATGAAAGAGTCTGGAGATGCTGTGGTGAACGTTTTGCTGCCTGCAACATCATCCAGCATGACTGGTTTGGCAGTGGGTCAGTGATAGTCTGGGGAGGCATATCCTTGGAGGGTCGCACAGACCCCCATGTGCAAGCCAACGGTACCCTGACTGCTGTTAGGTACTGGGATGAAATCCTCAGACTCATTGTCAGACCTTACGCTGGTGCATTGGGCCCTGGATTCCTCCTGGTTCAGCACAATGCCCAGCCTCATGTGGCCAGAGTGTGTAGGCAGTTCCTGGATGACGGAGGCATTGATGCCATTCACTGGCCCCCACATTCCCCAGATCTGAATCCAATTGAGAACACTGAGACATTTTAGACAATTGGGTGCTTCCAACTTTGTGGCAACATTTAGTGTGATTGTTACAAAGAGATATCTACTATACATGGATTGTGTGATGCAATTACAACATAGACAACATTTTTGAAGTTCTGGGTCCTGACATCCTCTACAGAGGACATACTATATGAACCATATTCTAATTGTTTGGAGTTATAATGATTATTATAACTCCAAACAATTAGAATATGAAATAAAAAAACATTTTTCTCCCTGGGTCTCAGGAGGATATATACAGTATCTCACAAAAGTGAGTACACCCCTCACATTTTTGCAAGTATTTGATTATATCTTTTCATGTGACAACACTGAAGAAATGACACTTTGTTACAATGTAAAGTAGCGAGTGTACAGCTTGTAGAACAGTGTAAATTTGCTGTCCCCTCAAAATAACTCAACACACAGCCATTAATGTCTAAACCGCTGGCAACAAAAGTGAGTACACCCCTAAGTGTGACTCCGGGGTAAACATAGGGTAACAATTACTGGTAAACATAGGGTAACTGAAACGTGACAATAATATGACAAACGTGGATGAGACCACTGTGAAATAGTAAAAGAAGCACCAGCAAAATAGATGACACGATACATAAGGCAACACACAGTAGGATATCAGTGCTCAGCATAAAGATTCTGAACGTCTTTAAACATGTCTATAAGTATCACTATAAACATGACTATACAGCTCCGGGAAAAATTAAGAGACCACTGCACCTTTTTCTTTCCTTTCCAAAAAAGTTGAAAAGGAAGGTTTTGAGTGAGGAGCAGAAAGGTTAAAAATTAAGAGACCACTGCAAATTTTAACGCTTCTGTTCCTCACTCAAAACCTTTCTTTTCGACTTTTTTGGAAAGGAAAGAAAAAGGTGCAGTGGTCTCTTCATTTTTTTCCGAAGCTGTATGTAATTATAAGTATGACTATAAGCGTCAAAAGATAATATACTAAATGAGGCATGTGATGCGCAGCATAAATTTACTAGCATGACTGACAAACATCTTGGCTAAACCCCCCTAAAATAATAATTAGTCCCGCTAAATAAATAAATCAGTCAATATATTTTCTCTGTGATTTCTTTTTTTCGTCAACCTTTCCATCTCATCTAAACTTCTCACAAATTGTGTAGAAATTGTATAGTATCGTGTTCATTTGGCAGCATGTTCGGTTGAGTCTGATGCTTTGAACGTAACTCGCTCATCTGAAGCAAGCTGTCTTCTGTAAACAGTAGCTAACATTTCTAGTGGTCGGAGAAGAAAATCCTCTCAAGTTCAAAATGTAATAGCACTGGAAAGCAACGGTACGTTTTGCTAATCAATATAACCTTTCAGCTAGCCCACCACCATTCTTTATAGAAATGTATGGAGGTTAAATCATTTTTTGAGATCGTAAAAATGTCATGTATGGAAATTGTTTTGACAAGTTGCAGTTCGTGAAATTCGACTTGCGCGACAGACCAGACATCATGTAACATCAGTGATCAGTCTTTTGTTTCTTTACCGAAAGGCAAGAAAGCCACCTACAACTTTCTAGTAGACACTTCTGAGAAGACTAAAATCTGTAAATTTT
The DNA here is from genome assembly GCA_016801175.1 of Esox masquinongy. Taxonomy (NCBI): domain Eukaryota; kingdom Metazoa; phylum Chordata; class Actinopteri; order Esociformes; family Esocidae; genus Esox; species Esox masquinongy. The sequence goes on along the minus strand of JACXGI010003114.1, from coordinate 41,687 downwards.
TAATACAAATAAAATATTATGATGTAATTATGATGTAATTGATGTAATTCAACAAAATATTAAGGTGGCCAATAATTGGGGACGGAGACCGATAGTAGGAGTCGTATTTTTTTGCGGATGAGGTTATACGCACTGCGGAGATCGAGTTTGGTATAAATGGAAGCTTTACCGACCTTTTCCAGCGTGGATGGGATGAGAGAGAGCAGGAATCGGTCCTTTACCGTGATGTCATTGAGGGACCGGTAGTCAATACAGGGAAGGAGGCCGCCGTCCTTCTTCCCCACAAAAAAGAAACTGGAAGCCGCAGGAGATGTAGATGGACAGATAAATCAAAGTGCCAGGGTCTCATCACTGTACTGCCTTCTTTTCCAGGACCAATAAGGGGTAGACGCGACCCTTCGGTGGAGCCACTCCTGAGAGCAGATCAATCGCGCAATCCCATGGACAATGGGGTGGCAGAGAGGATGTTTTTCCTTGCTGAATACGTCACTGAATCGTTTTATACTCCGTGGGTATGGTAGTGGGAATGGCATGACAGGGTACGCTGAGGAGTGGGAAAAACCAACCTGGTCTCAGGAACCTACGTAGACTATTTTACGAAAATCCATGGCACCCGATTTCATATATGTGACGTTACGTTAGGTTACATTACATTGCGCCACCAAAACGTATGATACATAACGAAAATATTAAAAAGTTACATATCTTACGAACGCTATTACAACGTATCAAATGTTACGAGCGCTATTAAAACGTAAAATAACATACGAACGCCAGATAAACGTATGATATGTACGAACACTATGAAAGACGATTTTTTAACACAATGTTTGAGCTGTGTTTCGAACTGGCAACGTTAGGATGAGTCAGCAGTCGTCTTACCCACTGCCCCACACTAGACATGGGGATTTTGGATGAGTAACAGCAACAGCAAGGTTGCTAGAATATGTTATAAAAGCATTTTATCGTTAATGTTACGTTAAAATTAGGCATCACAGCACTGGGGTTAGGGTTAAGGTTAGATCTCACAGCACCGGAGTTAAGGTTAGGGTTAAGGTTAGGTATAACAGCACTGGGGTTAAGGTTAGGGTTATGGTCTGGGTTAGGATTAGGATTAGAATGAAAATCACTTCAAACAAAAGTGATAACAGGTTCCTCAGTGGAGTAGTGGGTAGTGTGCCTGTCTGGGATGTGGAAGGTCCTCCGTTCAAACCATGGCTACTGCTTTTTTTTTTCTCCATTCCGACTCTAACGTTATTTTACTGCACGTAATATATCTTACAAAATCCCCTACCTAAAATTTACGTAAAATAGTCTACGTCATCCTTCTGAGACCAGTCTGGAAAAACAGAGAGAACTCCAAGCGGTAAGCTCACCCTAAAGCCAGGAGATGGTGGGGTCATGTAAACACAGCCAAGGATGACCGAGAACCAGGGGATCTTTGGGAGAATGCAGGACCATTGGTTGGAGGGTTTCATGATGGAGGAGTCCGGTTTGCAGGCTGATTTCTGCAGTTTCATGGGTAATGTGGCCGGTTCCCAAGGGCTGTCCATTCAGTGCGTTGATTCTGGGTATCTATGAAATTACCCGCAGCCCATGAATCGATCAAACCCCTCACTGACAGTGTCGTGTCCATGGTGGACAGTGTGACAGGCACGCTGAACTGGGTTTGTGTGATGTTGGCGAACACAGAAGCCCCTACCTGAGTGTCCGAAGCGCGCGTCACGTCCCCTATTCGTGGAGGCCGTATGGGGCAGTCATTCACTCGATGCGCCACCTCGTCGGTGTGAACCCAAGCGCAGAGCACAGATAATTTCAGTAAACGGCGAGGCAGAGGGAAAAAACAAGGGGCAAGCAAGATCAGAATCGTAATACAGGCAGGGAGCATCCAAACACACAGGTAATCCAGCAGCGTGGCAGAGGTAACACAAGGGGCAGGCAGAGAATTGAAGTCTAAGCAAAGCAGGCAAAAAAGTCCCAAATCCGAGTAAGTCAAAACAAGTAAGAGACTGCTTGGTATGCAGTGGAACTGGCAATACTTTGCAGGGACAGAGGGAACAGAAGGCAATATATATAGGAACACTAATGAGGATCATGTGGCAGGTGAAACAGGTGTTCAGAATTCCGGTGATGGTGATCTGGGACGAAGGCTGTGTTCAGGAGACAGACGGTGAGCACTGGAGGTGGATCTGGGATGAGAGTTGCGTTCGAGAGACAGACGGTGAGTAATGGAGGTGGATCTGGGATGAGAGCTGCGTTCGGAAGACAGACGGTGAGTACTGGAGGTAGGTCTGACAATTTCCAATAAAAAAATAGGCGAATGTGTCTTTTTGTTCACAAAGCCATAAAAAAAAACATATGAATCCAAATTAACATGTATTTATTCTAATGTAATACAAAAATTACTTCAAAAGATTTAGGAGTCGTTTTTCAAGATTTACGATTATACTGTATATAACTTCCACAAATCAGCTCCAAATGTAGTCTCCTATCATATCCTTGTTATACTGTCCTTGGTAGCGGCATTCAAAGTCCAGTATATCCTGGTGGAAGCGCTTACCTTGCTCCTCAACCAGCTCCACATAGTTTTCGGCCTTGTGATTGCCCAGGAAGCCACAAACCACTGCGACAAAACTGTTCCAAGCCAATTTCTCCTGACAAATTGTTTCATAAGACCCAATTTGATGTGCAATGGTGGCATCAGCACCTTCCGGGGGTCCACCAGTGGCTCCCACTTGACATTGTTCCTCCCCATAGAGAACTCGGTCCGCTGTGGCCAGTCCCGACTGTGGTAGTGCGCCTCGGCGTCCCTGCTATCCCAAAGGCAAAGATAGTCTCCTCTGACCTCCCAGCTGTACTCATCATATGTATCCACTTAGGCGGCTGGGATTAAATTTAACTGGTGGGCTTAAGGCTCCTGTATTTATAATACTATTTATATTACTGGAAAGTTACTCCAAGTTTACTCAGCACTGAATCTATCTGGAATGTTCTAGAAACTAGTTACATTTCAAAATATCACTGTCCTTGTTACCAAAGCAAAGTTCGTGGGGAATAATAGCCATTTTCTATACTGTTGAGGCTGTGTTTGAAAAAAACAATGGAGTCTCTCCAACACAGCCTTCTCTGTCAAGGTCATTTTAATAATGCACAAAGTTGATGTAACACTGTATGCAGGACACAGGTGCAGGGGGAACAGGGAACTTCTAAGTTAACTTCTATTGCAGAGGTGATAGCCACCAATCCTGGAACTCCGTCAAAACCCAAAGAGCCCTCCAGGTCCCCAAAAACAGAAACAAACAGGAAGGGGCGGCTAAGACGCAGCCCCAGAACCGATAACCAGGCAGCGGGGCAGAGTAAGACTTCAGTGGTGCTCTTGTCCTCCAAAAAACATCTCATGCCGATGGTCTTCTACTCCCGGATCCACCTCCACGGGGCCGGAAAGCCGTCGCCTCCAAAAGCTGACAAACCTGGTCGCTCGTCTCCTGCAACAGCTGCTGGGGCAGAGCACCCCTCTCCTACCTGCTCCAAGAATCGTCTCCACAGGAGTCTTGCACCAAGGCCGGAAAGCCATCACCGCTAAAAGCTGCGAGCTCTCCCAGGGGCCGATGTACCAGGTCACTGCACCACCACCAAAGTTCCCTCCCAATCGCTTGGGGGAAGCTATCCACCAAATAGTCACTAACCATGTCTCCCAAGTCCTGTGTTCAACTGCTGTGTCCTTAGTTGTGTACGGGCATTCTGTAACACTTTAGGCAGGAAACAGGACACAGGCGCAGGGTGAACGGAGGAACTAAGTAAAAGAAAAAAAATACTACACACAATAACAGAAGTAACCTTAAAGTGGCACAAGAACCAAATAATGACCGACAACATACACTGGGGAAGGAGGAACTTCCATAGCAATAGTGATGAGGAACACAGGGGTGGGGGGGTAACAACAAACAGGTGTCCACATGCTCCAAATGAAGTAGAGAGGGCATTGTATCTCACTGGCATGGCAGGATGTTACAGTAGAAATGTCAAGAAAAAGAAAAACCTCCTGTGTTTTTCTGAGAAAAGCCTGGCCAGTGGCTCAGAGTATCTATGTCTATTTCTGTTGATGAAAGGTCTGAACACAGAGACTATGTGCTTAGTAAAGTGACTGTATCCAATGTGTAAGCCTCTAGGACTTAACAATTTTCCCAAAATGTTATCCAAAGACTGTTCCCTTGAGCCAGCTTAAATTGGGCAAATTGGGATCATTACTTATTATTGATGGGTATTGCCAGAATGATGAAGCCAGTTATACAAACATTCCACAGAAGAAAAAAAATTTCCATAAAACATTAAATGGTCCCAAAAAAAGTCCAAAAAACTCCTGCTTGTATGAATGAAAAGTTGATATGGTTCTTGATCTGATTTTTATGCAGAAATGAGCCAATCAGAGACCATGCACAGCCTCATCTCCCAAAGCAGCTGCTAAGAGCTCATTTTTTCCAGAACAGGGCTGAGGCCTTCACTGAGCTTACTGAGATCAGGATTTAGGCCTTTTATTGAGCCTGGTAACTCCAGGAGAGGAATAGCTAGAAGGACACCTCCATATTTGATCAAGTCTAATTGGAAGACTGGAGTTACAGAGCAGTTTCACCCATTTGAGGTGAATGATGTTGGGCCAATAACGACTGGGCTTGTCACACACTCTGACGACTTTTGTTAAATCACTTTCTGACTAACAGGATTTATCAAAGCTGTGCCACTCTGACAGAGCTTATTCTCTCCTTTATTCCCAGCAGTGTCTCCTTGGATAAGAAGAGTTAAATCTTCACAGTTATTGACAGGGTAAAATCAAAGGCCCTTGTCAATGCCCTGCTAAACAGCTGTAGATGAAGGGAACCTGATGTTAGCATATCAAAGCTATTCAAGTCAAGTGTTGAACAGAAACATATTACCATTGGGGAAATAAGCAGATCCAGCTAATCTTAACACTGATCTTTTCTAAGTTAATAAAACCACAGTTGAAATAAAGGCACATAAGTTCTTTATAGCAGGACAGAGGGAAATCTGAAAGTAAAGGCTCATTTAAACCTTGCAAACAATTACACCCAGAACCAACTCATAGTAAAGTCCACAAAACATGGCCCAACCAGCAACAAAGGGCAGGAGTGGTGGGGAGAGCATTTGAAAAATGTCTGGATTATAGCTTTGATCTGAAAAGACAAGTGCCTGTTGCACACAATGCATCATTCACAGCCCACACCGAAGATCATTGTTTGAAACAGTCTTACAGAAGTCCGACCAAGAAAATATGAATCATTTATTTTCAAAAACCTATTGTGTTCTCTTGGTTTTCATATGATTTTTATTTCAGTTAACTAAATGTCATTGCAGTTTAATCATCATAAAAATGTTGCATATGCTAGATTAGATTAGATTCAACTTTATTGTCATTGAACAAGTACAAGTACAGTACAATGAAATGCAGTTTGCGTCTAACCAGAAGTGCAAATAGAGGAGGGCAGAAAATGTACAAGCATTAAGTATATGTATGTGCAAGTGGAATGTATATATGCACAATTAATGCCAATGCTTTACATAAAGTAATTCTAAATGTGCAATAGAAGCAAATAGAGGAGGGCAGAAAATGTACAAGTATTAAGTATAATGCATGTACAAGTGAGATGAATAGTTGTGTGGGTAAAAGTGGCAATTCTAAAAAAAACAATGTTATTCTGATTTTGCAACTGAGACAATTTGAAGGAGTAGGGTAGCATGTACAACTGAAATGCAGGAATAGCAGCAATTAGGTTCCGAGATAGACGTGTGTATAAAAATTGTAAATGCAAGTACAGTGGCAGTTCTAAATGTGCAATGAAGGCAATTTTAAGGTGCAAGTCGGCATGTGCAAATGAAATACATGAATAGCAGCAATGATACGTACCTGTAGACAACTGAAAACATCCTTATCAGACTTTGTAAGGCAGTGACAGAGTCCAGTAATACAAAGGGTGGGTATGGTTAGTGGTGGGTCACAGAGTTCAGCAGAGTTCAGCAGTAGATTGAAAGAAACTGTTCCTGAGCCTTCTGGTGCAAGAACAGAGAGACCTGTACCGCCTGCCTGATGGGAGGTGGGCAAACAGATTGTGGAATGGGTGTGAAGGGTCCCTGGTGATGCCGCACACCCTAAGAAGACACCACTTGCGCTGGTGGTCTTCAGTGGCTGGGAGCTGGGTATGCGTGATGTGCTGGGCGGTTTTTCACCACCCGTTGCAGGGCCTTCCGGTCGGCTACGGACCACACCACACTGTGGCGCACTTAGTCAGAATGCTCTCGATTGTGCAGCGGTAAAAGTTCATAAGGATCTTGGACAACAGGCAGGCCTTCTTCAGCCTCCTCAGGAAGCTGCTGTTCAGGGACCAGGAGAGGTCCTCGGAGATGTGGACACCCAGGAATTTGAAGCTGGACACCCTCCACCTCAGTGCCATTGATGAGAACTGGGGCGTGACTGAAGCCTTTACATTTCCTGTAATCCACAATGAGCTCCTTAGTTTTCTTTGCATTGAGGGCCAGGTTGTTGTCAGTGCACCACCGCCAGGCACTAGACCTCCTCCCTGTAGGCTGACTCATCATTGTCACTGATCAGGCCTACCACCGTGGTGTCATCTGCGAACTTGACGATGGTGTTGGAGCTGTGTAAAGGAACGCAGTCGTGGGTGAAGAGGGAGTACAGGAGGGGGCTTAGCACGCAGCTTTGTGGAACACCAGTGTTCAGGATCAGGGTGGAGGAGGTGAAGTTGTCTAACTTGACAAACTGGGGTCTGTTGGTTAGGAAGTCCAAAGTCCAGTTGTAGAGAGAAGGGCTGATCCCTAGGTCATGGAGTTTGTTGACCAGCCTAGAGGGGATGACCGTGTTGAACGCTGAGCTAAAGTCAATGAACAACATTCTCACCAGTGGAGGGCTGTGCATTTTACACCTAGGCCTTCAGCACTATTTTCCCATAATTAAACTGCATTCTAATAACATCACCATGACACTATAGGGCTATAGGCTATTGACATTCAACGTAACCACCCCATATTCACAGTGACGATAACCTTTCCTGAGTGGAATAAACTGATTTAACACCTATGAGGCTTATAATACACTAATTGTCACAACATGAATACACGGTGACTGAAACCATCAGGAATGTACCACTATAACGCAGTATGACAGGATGCTGCATCACACATAGCCATGGCATAGCCCAAATCAATGTCCTCACCAAATAAACAAGAACAAATTCACAACAACCAGTCACATTTACTCATACAACCAAGAAACAATCGAAAATGCCGGGTGGAACAACACAATCAGGATTTAACAAGCTTCACCAGAGATTCCGGCCAAGCTGCTGGACCTAAACACACACGTATGCCACAACGCACACTCAAAGGCACAGCCAGCTAGGCCACTGAATCTGAACATGCTTCACACCAGCAGCAATGATCTAAAGCAAACAATAATAATAAATAGCTATTAACAGGCCCGGCGCCATGATTAAGTTTGTCTGTTAATCGATGTCCTCCTGTTGTTTCAGTCCTAAATACAACTGAATACAAAACACTAAGCCCCCTTATGGCGCCGGTCATGCTAGAAAAAATACATAAAAATCCATCAAACTTACCAAAGCTGCTTATTGTTGGAAGACAAATTCCATCCTCCTTTCTATTTTGAAACTTATTCTTTAGTAAATTCGCCACCAAATCTATTTCTCCTCCATCTGCCATTCTGCCAAAAATAAAAATCTAAACAACAGATCTAAAGCACTACAGCTAAAAATCAAAGGTTTCAAACAACCAGAGATAATGCTACGTCAAGTGTCAACTAGTTTTCTTCAATTAGCTAACTGCCACTCCTATCAACAACACAAAAAATGCTGACATAAGGCTAGGCCAGCTAGAAGGCTCCTACGTGTCAAAGAATACACCCAACACGGCAAACTTGAAATCTGATTGGTTAATTAATATGACAATCAACAACATTGTCTTGTTCGCTTCAACAGCAGAGGGGATTCATTCGAAATTCTGAAGGCCTCCACTTTACCCGGATACAGCAGAGGTGTAAAATCTGATTGGACAAGAGCTTTAATTCATATGAGCTGCACTAGAAGCAGCACACCTGAGGGTGAGAGTAGGATTGAAATTAGGTTTAAAGACTGATGGGAATTAACTTTGTAAAATACATATAGTGTTAGTAAAAACATATATTAAATAATAAAAATACAATTTTCAGATTCTGACAATCTTTAGGCCAGCAGAGAAGGCCTTGCTGACCCTGACGGCCCACCACTGAATCTCACATAGGTGTTGGTTTTGTCCAGGTGGGTCAGGGCAGAGTGCAAAGCTGTGGAGATGGAGTACTCTGTAGACCGGTAGGCAAACTGGTAGGGATCCAATGTTGGGGTGAGGCAGGACTGAAGGTGGGCCAGAACTAGTTTTTCAAAGCACTTCATGATTGTGGGGTTGAGTGCGACAGGTCGAAAGTCATTCAGACTAGACGCAGACGACTGCTTCGGCACTGGCACAATGGTTGCGGTCTTCAAGCACATGGGGACAACCACATGGGCCAGTGACATGTTAAAGATATCAGTAAAGACCTCGGCCAGCTCCCCAGCACATGCTCTGAGCACACGCCAGGGACGCCATCAGGACCAGCGGCCTTGCTTGTATTCACCCTGCTCAGTGCAGACAGCACATCTGCGGTGGATAGGCTCAAGGGCAACGTTCGGTGGAGAGTTCAGCTTTAATGGATGGCTCTTTGTTGTCCCTGTCAAAGCGACCGTAGAACCTGTTTAGCTTGTCTGTGATGGAGACGTCGCTAGCTGTGGGGGTGGGGTTCTTTGGCCGGAAGTCTGTGATGGCTTGGATGCCCTGCCACATGCGTTGGGGATTTGAGTTGTTGTTGAAGTGCTCCTCAATCCGCAGTTTGTGGTCATTTTTAGTCATCTTGATGCCCCTTTTCAGGTTGGCCCTGGATGAGCTGTAGGCCTCCGCATTGCTGAATCTGAATGCAGCGTTGCGTGCCTTTAGCAGTTGTCAGTATTCACTGTTCATCCAAGGCTTCTGGTTGGGGAAGGTATTTATTAGTTTATGGGAGGTGACATTATTGGTGCAGATATTGATGTAATCCAGAACAGAGGAAGCATATGTGTAAATGTCCATATGGGAGTCAAGGGTGGCTTGAGTGGCAAACAATTTCCAGAGAGAGAACACAGTGGGCCTAATGGGACAAAAATGCACTGCTCAAATAAATTAAGGGAACACTTACATCACATATCAAGTCTTGATGAACAAAATATATTAATGATCAAAATGTTTGCTGTACATTGTGTAATTTGATGAGAACAAAAAGATGTAACAACGGTCAGTGGAAACCAAAATCACCAACTGATTAAGGGCTGGATTCAAACTCACACTGAAAATCAAAGTAAACAACTGAAATCAAAGGTATGTTCCAATTTGCGTGAATTTCATCACGACAACTCTTAATATGACTCAGCAGTATGTATGGCCCCCACGTTTCTTTATGCACTCCTGACAACGTCTCGAGACGGCGGATGGTGTCCTGGGGAATCTCCTCCCAGATCTGGATCAGGGCATCAGTGAGCTCCTGGACAGTCTTTGCCACTACTTGGCAGTGTCTCATGCACCGATACATAACGTCCCATGGGTTCTCAATGGGATTCAGGTCTGGGGAACTTGAGGGCCAGTCAATGGCATCAATGCCTTCATCATCCAGGAACTGCCTGCACCCTCTGTCCACATGAGGCCGGGCATTGTTCTGCACCAGGAGGAACCCAGGGCACACTGCACCAGCGTAAGGTCTGACATTGGGTCTGAGGATTTCATCCCGTTACCTAACAGCAGTCAGGGTACCGTTGGTTAGCACATGGAGGTCTGTGTGGCCCTCCAAGGATATGCCTCCCCAGACCGTCACTGACCCACTGCCAAACCGGTCATGCTGGATGATGTTGCAGGCAGCATAATGTTCACCACGGCATCTCCAGACTCTTTCACGTCTGCCACGTGCTGAGTGTGAACCTGCTCTCATCTGTGAAGTGAACAGAGTGCCAATGGCGGGCCTGCCAATTCTGGTGTTCTCTGGCAAATGCCAATCGAGCTGCCCGATGCTGGGCTGTGAGCACAGGTCCGACTAGAGGACGTTGGGCCCTCATGCCACCCTCATGGAGTCTGTTTCTGACAGTTTGGTCAGAAACATGCACACCAGTCGCCTGCTGGAGGTCATTTTGTAGGGCTCTGGCAGTACTCCTCCTGTTCCTCCTCGCACAAATGAGCAAATTCCAGTCCTGCTGCTGGGTTGATGCTCTTCTGCGGCCCTTTCTAGTTCTCCTCAATTTCCAGCTCTCCTTCTATGGCCCGTCTCCTGTTATCTCCTCCATGCTCTTGAGACTGTACTGAGGGACGCAGCAAACCTTCTTGTGACGGCACTTATGGATGTGCCATCCTGGAGGAGCTGGACTACCTGTGCAACCTGAATGGGCTGCAGGTACTGCCTCATGGTACCATTAGTGACAAGGACACTAGCAAAATGCAAAACTAGAAAATAATCAGTCAGGAAGGAAAAGGAGAGAGCAATTGTCTGTGGCCACCACCTACAAAATCATTCCCTTTTTGGGGGTTGTCTTGCTGTTGCCTCTCCAGTGCACCTGTTGTCACTTTCATTTGCACCAAAACAGGTGACATTAATTCACGATCACTTATGCTTCCTAACTGGACAGATTGATATCCCTGAAGTTTAATTAACTTGGTGTTATACTATGATGATTACGTGTTCCCTTAATTTTTTTGAGCAGTGTAATATGCTAGTCTCACATGCTGATCATTATGTTTGCTTAATGTACATAGAATGAATTCGCCAATTCATTAATTCTCACCAATTCACCCAAAAGGACCCATCATGCAAAGATCATTCCAACACAAAAAAATCTTTTTTTTTCCAACAAAAAAAAATTCTTCCCTCATCCATAAACATATACACATATAAAAACCTGAGTAAGCTTCACATGCTTTCTGTAGGATAGGCATAAAACATATCTTCACCTACACAGGCTAAATTAACAAATCATATATATTTCTGATTTATTTAACCTTTATACAGAGTCAGACTGAGCCCTAGGTCACTTTTACAGCTGAGCAATGTTAGAGCAAATTAAAATATATAAAAATGAATCATTTTCAAGAATATAATCCTTAGCTTCTTCACAAACTCTGTAAATGTGTGTTTTTAAAGGGAGTTTTTTTTTATCTAACCCAATAATTTTGGGACTTACAGAATAGTATATATTTTGTTTTCCTTGCACATGTGCTGGGATAAATTAATAAAAATAACTAAGATGTAGCAAACCGAAACTAAAATCACTGTTACAACGTTACACTGGATGAAACCAAACCAAGACTGACAAGATACACTAAGAAAGGAAGAACTTAAATAGGGATGGTGACAGGACGTGACAGTATTATAACAGGCAGGAGACAGCAGCAGGTAAAATGAAGAAATTCAAAAACAAAACTAAAACAGAACAGAAACTAAAACCACAACATGAATGCAGAACCAAGTTACTTGGAACAAAATTCAAACAAAACATTCTGCTCCCTGTACTACTTGTAAGATGGTGTAGACTAAAGAACTATTTAAGCATGTCAGAAACAAAATGATCCAATTAGCATAGTCTGCGATGTTGTCAAGACGATTTAGGCACATGGAACCACCCCGGAAGTGGCCACAAATATACTAAACCTTGGATTTCATCTGAACTTTTGTTCAAACGGTTGACAAAGCACCTTGCACCACTTCTGTTTCAGCCCACATCATCTGCCACATCAAGAAGGGTTCAAAAGTAAAAAGAACCGGGTAAAGTTGAACACCAGGCGCACCGCTGCATTCTGAATGAGTTGCTGGGGTTTGTTTGCACCTGCCGGGAGCCTCACCAAGAGTGAGTTGCAATAATCCAGATGTGAGATGACAAGTACCTGTGCTGTTTCCTGTGTGAGTTAGTGTCATAATCTACAAATGTTGTAGAGCATGAATCTGCAGGAGCAAGTCACTGCCTTGATGCTCAAATCAGAGAGGGTTGAAAGTAGGATGCAATGGTCCATAGTGTAGGAGGCAGCAGGTAGACCAAGAGGTATAAGAACAGAATTAGCTTGGGCAATGCAAAGAGCTTCTGTTACATTGAGGAGCCTGTTTTAAATCCTGACTGGTTAGAGTCAAGAGTGAGAGAGAGTTCTGAAAGAGGTAAGAAGAGAGTTGGGTGGAGACAGCACACTCAAGTGTCTTGCAAAGGAAAGAAAGGAGGGATACTGGCCTGCATTCTGAATGAGTTGCTGGGTGTTGTTCGCACCTGCCAGGAGCCTCACTAAGAGTGAGTTGCAATAATCCAGACGTGAGATGACAAGCGACTGGTCAAGTACCTGTGCTGTTTCCTGTGTGAGTTAGTGTCATACTCTACAAATGTTGTAGAGCATGAATCTCCAGGAGCGAGTCACTGCCTTGATGCTCAAATCAGAGAGGGTTGAAAGTTGGATGCAATGGTCCATACTGTAGGAGGCAGCAGGTAGACCAAGAAGTATAAGAACAGAATTAGCTTTGGAAATGCAAAGAGCTTCTGTTACATTGAGGAGCCTGTTTTAAATCCTGACTGGTTAGAGTCAAGAGTGAGAGAGAGTTCTGAAAGAGGTAAGAAGAGAATTGGGTGGAGACAGCACACTCAAGTGGCCTGTAGTATTTGACATCAGAAGGGACACGTGTTGTTTTCATTCACTGGGACACAGCCAGTGCTCAGTGAAAAGTTGATGAGGAAGGTGAGGAATGGGAGAAGTTTTTCTAAGATGTCAAGAGGGCTTGATGTTGTGTGGCCAGCCATCACTAGCTGCCGGATATCATCTGGTAAGAGCGAGGGGAAAATGCGATTGGCCAAGTTTGGCATGTGAGCGACCAGTGGGCCCACAAGGCAGATTGAATCAGGTACTGTTATCCAACGTGGTCTCAGGGGTATACGAACGGAGATTTTGTATATGTTACTTTCCGTTAGCTTACATTATAATGCGCAACCTTACCAATGCATTTTAAGGTTATAATTATCATTAGGTATCACATCACTGGGATTAAGGTTTGGGTTAAGGTTAGACATCACAGCACTGAGGTAAAGGTTAGGATTACATTTTGGGTTAAGGTTATAAAACGAAAGAGGTTAGGTTAAAGTTAGGTATCACAGTACTGGGGTTAAGGGTTTTGGTTATGGTTCTAAAAAAATTGCCTTTATTGGGTTTGAACATGTGACCATTGGAGTGCAATTTGGGGATGTTTCTGTCCATCCACAATCCCCAACCAAATACCCCTCTATTTAAATCATACTGCACTCGCCACTGCCTCGGTTGGTCTTTACTCTAACGTTACTTAACCTGACGATTTCGGCTGTCAAAGATTTACGTAAAATAGTTTACCTATGCCCCCTGAGACCAGGCTATCATCAAACTTCTTTTGAAAGAGGATGTGAAAGTAATCTGCAGAGGGAAGATGGCAGGAGAGAAGGTGGAGGGTTAAGCGGTGCGGAGAAGGTGGAAGAAGGTGGATTTTTTGGGTGATAGAAAGTCTTTAGCCGCAGATAAGGAGGAAGAGAAGGGATGGATTGGAAGGATGCTAGGTCATACTAAAGTTTTGTTTTCCTCCATTTTCACTCACCTGCCCAAAGCCCATTCCTGGAAGAGGGGATGGCTGTGCCAGCCGGGAGGAAAGGGGACAATGACAGTCGTATGACTTGGAAATCGCAAGAGAGCAGGTTGGAATAGGCAGACTCAGGAAGGAAGGAAGTACGATGTTTAAAGTGTTAGCAGTTGCGTAGGCTACTTTCTTCATGTTGTGGTGACATAGTTAATGGTTTATCAACAACTGTCTGCATCACCGTTGCAGTCAAAATGCTGCTAAAATGCTGCAAAACTGGAGATTTACAGTATCTCACAAAAGTGAGTACACCCCTATTTTTGCAAATATTTGATTATATCTTTTCATGTGACAACACTGAAGAAATGACACTTTGCTACAATGTAAAGTAGTGAGTGTACAGCTTGTAGAACAGTGTAAATTTGCTGTCCCCTCAAAATAACTCAACACACAGCCATTAATGTCTAAACCGCTGACAACAAAAGTGAGTACACCCCTAAGTAAAAATGAACAAATTGGGCCATACTGCGGTTTAACAGGACAGGTTCCACTCAGAACATGCCTCGCCATGGTCGACCAAAGAAGTTGAGTGCATGTGCTCAGCGTCATATCCAGAGGTTGTCTTTGGGAAATAGACGTATGAGTGCTGCCAGCATTGCTGCAGAGGTTGAAGGGGTGGGGGGTCAGCCTCTCAGTGCTCAGACCATACGCCGCACACTGCATCAAATTGGTCTGCATGGCTGTCGTCCCAGAAGGAAGCCTCTTCTAAAGATGATGCACAAGAAAGCCCGCAAACAGTTCGCTGAAGACAAGCAGACTAAGGACATGGATAACTGGAACCATGTCCTGTGGCCTGATGAGACCAAGATAAACTCTTTTGGTTCAGATGGTGTCAAGCGTGTGTGGCGGCAATCAGGTGAGGAGTAAAAAGACAAGTGTGTCTTGCCTACAGTCAAGCATGGTGGTGGGAGTGGCATGGCCTGGGGCTGCATGAGTGCTGCCGGCACTGGGGAGCTACAGTTCATTGAGGGAACCATGAATGCCAACATGTACTGTGACATACTGAAGCAGAGCGTGATCCCCTCCCTTCGGAGACTGGGCCGCAGGGCAGTATTCCAACATGATAACGACCCCAAACACACCTCCAAGACGACCACTGTCTTGCTAAAGAAGCTGAGGGTAAAGGTGATGGACTGGCCAAGCATGTCTCCAGACCTAAACCCTATTGAGCATCTGTGGGGCATCCTCAAACCGAAGGTGGAGGAGCACAAGGTATCTAACATCCACCAGCTCCGTGATGTCGTCATGGAGGAGTGGAAGAGGACTCCAGTGGCAACCTGTGAAGCTCTGGCCCAAGAGGGTTAAGGCAGTGCTGGAAAATAATGGTGGCCACACAAAATATTGACACTTTGGGCCCAATTTGGACATTTTCACTTAGGGGTGTACTCACTTTTGTGGCCAGCGGTTTAGACATTAATGGCTGTGTGTTGTTATTTTGAGGGGACAGCAAATTTACACTGTTCTACAAGCTGTACACTCACTACTTTACATTGTAGCAAAGTGTCATTTCTTCAGTGTTGTCACATGAAAAGATATAATCAAATATTTACAAAAATGTGAGGGGTGTACTCACTTTTGTGAGATAGTGTAAATGAAGCTTGAATTTTGGAATGTTGATTCATCAATACCACTACTCACCATTGTAATTCTAGCTGTTACTCCTCACATTCTGCTCACAAAACAATATTTGTAGAAGCTTCATCAAGTATTCTAATTGCAATCACACAGTGCACAAAGGCTCTTGTTTAAACCAAATAGCCTAATATATTTTTTCAGACTAATTGAACTTAGTGAAGTGGTATTCGACACAGCGTGGTTAGCTATCTATTTTGGAAAATGTTTTGAAATGTTCTCATTCGGGTTCATGTACAAAATGTCAAGAACCCCCCATACTGTATGGTTATAAATATATGTACCTGTACAGCCCTACATAGATGGTAATCTCTTGGTGAATTTTTGTTTTGTTTATGCGTTTATATCTGTCTGTCTTATGTTAGGCTACTGTTTGTTATCTAGATTCACTTTATATTATTATTATTATATTATATAGCCTAATATACTGTGTAGGGTAATATGGCCTTACAAAGACAATATATTTAGAATTTTCGATGGTAACAGTATATATCATGACACATTCTTTTTTTCTTTAAAACTACTTAATTATTAACCTAAAAGTGGTCATGGGTTTTTTCAGGTGTGTATCTATTTTTGATTGACATTGCCTTTTTTATGAAGGTCAAAAAACTTTTGTCTTATTTTAGATTTGTGGTTTTTGACCTTCCACATGCTGATAAATAAACAAGGGCATGCAGAGTGTGTGAACAGATAATCTCTGCATGTGTAGTTTCCACCGTGAAGCTTGGAGGAGGAGGTGTGCTGGTGACACTGCCAGTGATTTATTTAGAATTCAAGGCATACTCAACATGGCTACTAGCATTCTGCAGCGATGGGTCATCCCGTCTGTTTTGCACTTAGTGGGACTATCATATGTTTTTCAACAATGGCCCAAAACACACCAGCAGGCTGTACACCGATCAGCCATAACATTATGACCATTAACATGTGAAGTGAATAACACTGATAATCTCGTTATCATGGCACCTGTCAGTGGGTGGGATAAATTAGGCAGCAAGTGAACATTCTGTCCTCAAAGTTGATGTGTTACAAGCAGGAAAAATGGGAAAGCGTAAGGATCTGAGTGATTTTGACAAGGGCCAAATTGTGATGGCTAGACGACTGGGTCAGAGCATCTCCAAAACTGCAACCCTTGTGGGGTGTTCCCGGTCTGCAGGGGTCAGTACCTATCAAACCTGGTCCAAGGAAGGAAAAGCGGTGAACCGGCGACAGGCTTATGGGTGGCCAAGGCTCATTGATGCGTGTGGGGAGTGAAGGCTAGCCCGTGTGGTTCGATCCAACAGACGAGCTACTGTAGCTCAAATTGCTGAAAAAGTTAATGCTGGTACTGATAAAAACGTTTCAGAAAACACAGTGCATCACAGTTTGTTGCGTATGGGGCTGCATAGCCGTAGACCAGTTTGGGTGCCCATGCTGACCCCTGTCCACTGCCGAAAGCGCCTACAATGGGCATGTGAGCATCAGAACTGGACCACGAAGCAATGGAAGAAGGTAGCCTGGTCTGACGTATCACGTTTCTTTTACATCACGTGGATTGCTGGGTGCGTGCACGTCGCTTACCTGGAGAACACATGGCACCAGGATGCACTATAGGAAGGAGGCAGTGTGATGCTTTGGGCAATGTTCTGCTGGGAAACCTTGGGTCCTGCCATTCATGTGGATGTTATTTTGACCCGTACCACCTACTTGAGTATTGTTGCAGAACATTTGCACCCTTTCATATCAACGGTATTCCCTGATGGCATCGGCCTCTTTCAGCAGGATAATGTGCCCTGCCACAAAGCAAAAATGGTTCAGGAATGGTTTGAGGAACACAACAACGAGTTCAAGGTGTTGACTTGGCCTCCAAATTTCCCAGATTTCAATCCAATCGAGCATCCATGGGGATGTGCTGGACATTCAGGTCTGATCCATGGAGGTCCCACCTCGCAACTTACAGGACTTAAAGGATCTGCTGCTAACGTTTTGGTGCCAGATACCACAGCACACCTTCAGAGGTCTAGTGGAGTCCATGCCTCGACGGGTCAGGGCTGTTTTGGCGGCAAAAGGGGGAACTACACCATATTAGGCAGGTGGTCATAATGTTATGGCTGATCGGTGTTTAACTGCCATTTCACCAGGAAGAAGGGTGATGGTGCAGCATCAGATGACCTGGCCTCAACAAGTACACAATTTCAACCCAGCTGAGATGTATTGGGATGAGTTGGACCGCAGAGTGAAGGAAAAGCAGCCAACAAGTGCTCAGCATGTGTGGCAGTTCCTTCAAGACTTTTGGAAAACAGTCAGCTGTCAAACTCATGAAGCTAGTTGTGAGAATGACAAGTGTGTAAAGCTGTCATCAAAGCAAAAGGTGGCTACTTTGAAGAATCTAAAATATAGATTTGATTTGTGAAACACTTTCAATCTTTAATTAATTGATTGAAACCGTGATGAACATTCCTGGAAGAGGACAAATGTATTTTACCCCACACACACAGTGAGGAGTTTGGTTTGACAGGTAAAAAGATCACATTTGTAGAAATTGGTTGAATCTTTGGATCACCTCCATGCCAACAAGCTATTTATAGTCTTGCCAGAAAATAAGCCTTTACTCTTATAGACACGAATGTCAGAGTCTGGACTTAAATGTCACATTCAAAACATTTTTGGAACTAAATTTTGGGCCACAAACACTAGAGGGTGGTTTGGCATAGAGACAAGAATGTTCATTTGGAAAATGTCTATGTGAGGCTTGGTGAAATCAAGTTGGAAAAAGTCACAATCTTACTCTAGACATTCCACCCGATAGGTAAACTAACTACTGTAGTTTAAAAGCCCTGGAATACAGTATGATATTGGTAATGTGGTATTGCAATACAATGCATTGACTCTTAGACAGATGGCAAAGATGCTATGTCATATTGAAATGGCAGTGGACATATGGCAGAGGACAATACTACCAATAAACGAAATATACACAGTGCCTTCCAAGCAGATGTTTTGCTCCACGGTACCAGAAAGCACCCCAATGCACATTAACATAAGTTACCAGGCCCTCTGACTCCGCCTGCCATCTTGAATTAGTGACAGGCTAATGTCTAAGGACTTTTTGTTTCCTTGTCATCTCCAATGGAGACAGAGGAAGTGGATATTGCCCACAGCTTGTGCACACATTTCACATCCACTCTGCCTCATCTTTCTAGTAGAAAATGAGAGAGCCAGAGTCTACGGGCCGGTTTTGCTGACAAAGATTGAGCCTAGTCCTGGACTAGGGTTAATTTGTGTCTGTGAAACTGGCCCTACATATATGAAGTGAGGCAGAATTGACACACTTGACAAGCTTAACATGTTAACATTTTAACCGCTTCATGGGGAAAGCAGATATTGACCAAATCTCTGTAACAATAAACTAAACTAACTAAACTACAAGCCAGGTCCTGGTTTCCCTATAACGTAGCACTTACGATGGTTTAACGATGCACGTAGCCTTAAGATGGACTTTGTTAAGACGGACTTACGCCTGTTTCCCAAACTATCATGTATGTCGCTCTTTATAAAGTGCATCATAAGTGCTACGTTACAGCCATTTGGAATGAATCAGTTCCTCCGGTAGCTATATAGAATATATGTTACTGCAATCAACACATGATTAATTAGCTGAGAATATAAAGCATATTTAGAAAAATACATTCTAATTGCTTGAAATAAAAATGGAACGCAAGAGAAAACAAGCATTATATGCCTAAAAAAGCTATATGCCTAAAATATAGGCATATAGATTTTTGTGCATTATATGCACAAAACAGCTATATGCCTAAAAATACCCATTTTAACTAATAAGGGCAATGAATTAATCAACTGGATTTGTTATGAACCTGACGGAAAGAGAACAATTGTAAATTGGCCCCACGCACAGTGAGGAGGGTGATATTGACACCAAACACGTCAGAGAAGTTGTGTTAGCATTAGACAGCCTGGTTTAGTCAACAGTGAAAGGTTTGTGTATTTATTTTGAGCATGCTAGCCTATGTGCATGCATGCTTGTCCATAGATGCATCAATGTGTACAAGGCATGTGAGGAAAGAGGACTCTGCTCACTTTAGTTGATACAATTGTGCATGTTTGTAATTCTCTCCCAAGCAGGACTGTTAAAGTCATAAATATGCAATGGATCCATTTGAGGTTTGCCTTTTGCTCCCAACTGTATTTCATTCACTTTACAAATGGGAGAGGGGCCAGAGATTTGAATAAAATATTTTCGGAAGACTGCCAGAAATCAATATTAAGCTTCATATACATGTATATATAGGCATATCTATATATTTAATATACGACTATAATAAATTTGCTACAACCTGTAATGACGGGCGCGGGAGACCAGAGGGGATCCAAACGCAGAGCATAAACTTTAATGATAGATCCTTCAAGCAAAAACAGGGGCCACAGAACGGCCGGGTTCACAAAGAGCGTATGACAGAAAACAGGGCAAAAGACCCAAGGGCAGTCCCAAATATCCAGGAGGACACAATAATACAAAATGCCAGGAAGAGTACCAAAAGGAGATCGTGGAACAGAATGCTCGTCACGCAGGCTACGGCTTAAACAATAACTCACAAAGGATGGCCGGCGGGAACCCCCACTAAATATCCCCAAAACTTTACACAGGTGTACACAGTAACGGAGAGTGGCTGATGTGACGTCAGCCGGGGCGCGTTCAGAGGCGAACAAGGTGCAGGTGAGTGGCAGGTTGCAGGAACGTCCTGATACAGGAGGACCACGAGCAGCACGGGACCTCACGCATTCTCATTTCCAAAAACATTGGGACACTGTAAAATCCAAATAAAAACAGAATGAAATGATGTGCAAATCATGTATCACTAAATTTAATTGAAATAGTACAAAGACAACATATCAAATGTTGAAACTGAGACATATTGTTTTTGGAAAAATACATGCCAATTTTGAATTTGATGCATGCAAAACAAGTTGGGACAGTGGCATGTTTACCACTGTGTTGCATCACCTCTTCTTTTAAAAATACTCTGGAATTGTTTAGGAACTGCTGAGGAGACTGGCTGCTGTAGTTTTCATAGCGAAATGTATTCCCATTCTTGCTTGATATAGGATTTCAGCTGCTCAACTGTTCGGGGTCTCCTTTGTTGTATTTTTCGCTTCATAATGCGCCAAATGTTTTCAATGGGTGACTGGTCTGGACTACAGGCAGACCAATTCAGCACCCAGGCTCTTTTACTATGGAGCCATGCTGTTGTAATACGTACAGAATGTGGTTTGGCATTGTCTTGCTGAAATAAGCAGGGCCTTCCCTGAAAAAGATGTTGTCTGGATGGCACCATATGTTACTCCAAAACGTATATACAGTGGGGAGAACAAGTATTTGATACACTGCTGATTTTGCAGGTTTTCCTACTTACAAACATGTAGAGGTCTGTAATTTTTATCATAGGTACACTTCAACTGTGAGAGACGGAATCTAAAACAAAAATCCAGAAAATCACATTGTATGATTTTTAAATAATTAATTTGCATTTTATTGCATGACATAAGTATTTGATCACCTACCAACCAGTAAGAATTCCAGCTCTCACAGACCTGTTAGTTTTTCTTTAAGAAGCCCTCCTGTTCTCCACTCATTACCTGTATTAACTGCACCTGTTTGAACTCGTTA
>JACXGI010003114.1:0-20525 GCA_016801175.1 Esox masquinongy | reverse complement strand
ACGCCAAGACCAGAGAGCTGTGTAAGGACATCAGGGATGAAATTGTAGACCTGCACAAGGCTGGGATGGGCTACAGGACAATAGGCAAGCAGCTTGGTGAGAAGGCAACAACTGGTGGCGCAATTATTAGAAAATGGAAGAAGTTCAAGATGACGGTCAATCTCCCTCTGTCTGGGGCTCCATGCAAGATCTCACCTCGTGGGGCATCAATGATCATGAGGAAGGTGAGGGATCAGCCCAGAACTACACGGCAGGACCTGGTCAATGACCTGAAGAGAGCTGGGACCACAGTCTCAAAGAAAACCATTAGTAACACATTACGCCGTCATGGATTAAAATCCTGCAGCGCACGCAAGGTCCCCCTGCTCAAGCCAGCGCATGTCCAGGCCCGTCTGAAGTTTGCCAATGACTATCTGGATGATCCAGAGGAGGAATGGGAGAAGGTCATTTGGTCTGATGAGACAAAAATAGAGCTTTTTGGTCTAAACTCCACTCGCCGTGTTTGGAGGAAGAAGAAGGATGAGTACAACCCCAAGAACACCATCCCAACCGTGAAGCATGGAGGAGGAAACATCATTCTTTGGGGATGCTTTTCTGCAAAGGGGACAGGACGACTGCACCGTATTGAGGGGAGGATGGATGGGGCCATGTATCGCGAGATCTTGGCCAAAAACCTTCTTCCCTCAGTAAGAACATTGAAGATGGGTCGTGGCTGGGTCTTCTAGCATGACAACGACCCGAAACACACTGCCAGGGCAACTAAGGAATGGCTCCGTAAGAAGCATCTCAAGGTCCTGGAGTGGCCTAGCCAGTCTCCAGACCTGAACCCAATAGAAAATCTTTGGAGGGAGCTGAAAGTCTGTATTGCCCAGCGACAGCCACGAAACTTGAAGGATCTGGAGAAGGTCTGTATGGAGGAGTGGGCCAAAATCCCTGCTGCAGTGTGTGCAAACTTGGTCAAGAACTACAGGAAACGTATGATCTCTGTAATTGCAAACAAAGGTTTCTGTACCAAATATTAAGTTCTGCTTTTCTGATGTATCAAATACTTATGTCATGCAATAAAATGCAAATTAATTATTTAAAAATCATACAATGTGATTTTCTGGATTTTTGTTTTAGATTCCATCTCTCACAGTTGAAGTGTCCCTATGATAAAAATTACAGACCTCTACATGCTTTGTAAGTATGAAACACTGCTGATTTTGCAGGTTATCAAATACTTGTTCTCCGCATTGTATATTGTCCAGCATTAATGGTGCCTTCACAGATGTGCAAGACACCCATGCCATGTGCACTAATGCACCCCCATACCATCACTGATGCTGGCTTTTTAACTGTGTGCTGATAACAAGCCAGATGGTCCCTCTCTTTAGTCCGGAGGACGCGGCGTCCATGATTCCCAAAAATAATTTAAAATTATTTTTTTTTTAATTTGGAAACTGGGTTATAAATCAATTCCTGGAGTGTAGTGTGGGGTAAATGTACATTTCAAAATGTTCACGCATGTTTTTATGAATTAAATAGCATTCACTTAAATGTATATTGTGTTCCCAGTGGAAAACACTAATGTAAGATACAACGCTATAGTATGCAGTGGTCTCATGTAGGACTGTCACGATATCAGATTTTCACTACACGATTATCGTGGCCAAAATAATTCACGGTAACAATATTATTGCGGTATCTGTAGAAAATTTGAAAAAAATGCTATCAGTCAAAATAATCTTCAACTTTGTTTAAAGTTATTTTTTTTCTCTTTTAGCAAATGAATTACACTCAAATATGAGTGTATGGAGGTGGAAAGAGTCTGTAACCATAACTGTAGAAATAAAAAAATAAAAGCGTACAAAAAGAACAATTACACTTAATGGATAGTGAAAAGGCAAAAAGATGAACTGATAAACAAAAGATCCACAAGGCCTAACACCGAGAGGAGTTCTTGGAAAAATACAAAACATTTTTGCTTAATGAATAGGCTACGAAAAGGTGTTAATTTAAACGCTAGTGTATAGGTCCAGACTCGTAGTTTAAGCACATGCATTGTTTTTCCATGAATAAGCTATGGAAAAACCAGGTGTTTTTGGAAAAATACAACGTCCTTTTTTCCATGTGAATAGGCAACAAAAACGAAGCATCTTTGCAGATCTCTCCCGGGGGGTCTAGTGGGGCTAATGATTTGATTTCAACGCCAGTACATAGGTCCAGTCACCTTGTTCAAGCACATGCATCGTGTATCTATAGGTGACATGAATAAGGTATCGAAAAACCAACAGGGGTTTTTGGAAAAATACAACTTCAATTTTGCCTAGTGAATACGATATTATCATACATGTATTATTAACATGATATAAACATTTCATTTTTTAAATATCACGGTTATCGTCAATACCGGTATATCCCAACACCCCTAGTCTCAAGTCTTACTTGAGTCCAATTCAGACTTACTGTCCTCAATATTCAAGTCTGAGTCCTGGTGCTTGAGTGCTCAAATCTATGGTGGAACTGGATTTTATATATATTTCCAAAGGGTCAACAAATTTTATGTGATAGGTGAATTTAATAGGTAAAGAGAGTATACAATTGCATGAGAAGTTTCAAAGAAATCAGTTCTCCGGAGATGAATGCAGACAGGTTGGTTGGATAGTGTTGTAGAAATTGACTGAGCTGATGTATTGATTAATTACACCATTGTACAGGAGAGTGAGAATTCACTAGCTACCTACTGTGTTGATATTGGAGTACTGAGTCCATGTATTTAGATAGTAGGAAAATGCAGGATATGCTTATACAGAGCTAAACTAATCAAAGGAACAAGACTAGTTTGATTGAGACCGGATAGACATGTTTTGCCCAAAGGTCAGCTATTTTGTAAGATTTCTGGTCGTACCTTCTTTCCTATAAAAAAAGTATTTCTGAGCTGTGCCTCAGAGACATTTCATGGGTAATTTTGTTACTATGTTTTCTCTCTCCTTGCAAGTTATTAAAACTGTATTTGTGTTAAAGAGTATTTTGATCTCTACCTCATCTGCCTTAAAGTCTGCTGCTGAATTTCTATCACAATAGCTAACCTAAGGAAAGATCATGAGACTAATCCTAAAAAAAATAGCCCCCCTTACCAACTTGGGAGACATTCTGATGTATGCTTCCTGGCACCATATCCTAAGAGTTTCTTGGCACCATATCATAAGAAAAAGTGGCATATTCATGGGTCAAGATTGGGTGATAAAGGCATGACCCTTGGTCCTGTAATCAGACCCAAAACAAACATTTGTAACACACAAACATTCTAATGATTGCACATGACCAAATACCCATAGTGTAGGCTAGGACAGAAATTGAGTACATATTTATATATTTAATATGTAAATAAAAATAGAATTGCCATGTTTCAGTTCCTAGATCTGTCACTGGGTCCACATAACATAAATAATATTTTTTCTATCCCTTTTTTTTTCAAAATTTTGCAAAATGTTCACATACAGTGCATTCAGAAAGTATAATTGCTTTTTTATTGTATCAATATACAAAAAAATACACCATAATTTCCAAGCCAACAGATGCTCATTTAATTTCTAAGATATCGAAATGTTTTGAGAAACATAAAGATACAATACAATACATTTGAATGTCACCTAAGCCCCTATGGCTCTAAACACTCAATATCAGGAATCTACACTCAAAATATACTTATGTAAAAGTAAAAAACCCAGACATTGAAAAATACACTAATGTACAAGTTCACAGTAAAGCTACTCCAAACATTTTGTTAGGCTATACTAAAAACTAGCATGATTTGAAATACTACAAAATCTAAAAAAAAGATCATCCAATGAAACGCAAGAGAACAGAAAGCGAGAGGAACATTGTGATAATGTATAGTGCCCCGTACATCTTAACAAATTTTATGGGATAGCCAAAACTAAATTTGACAAAAGCCCTCTAAGGCTTAGGTCTCTAAGGTTTGGTGTTTTATTTTGTAATGTTCATGATTTCACTTCTGTAATTTTAGCACTGAACAGAGCTCATAGAGAGTTTTCATTTGATATACAGTGAGGGAAAACATTATTTGATCCCCTGCTGATTTTGTATGTTTGCCCACTGACAAAGAAATGATCAGTCTATAATTTTAATGGTAGGTTTATTTGTACAGTGAGAGACAGAATAACAACAAAAAAACTAGAGAAAACCGCATGTCAAAAATATTATAAATTGATTTGCATTTTAATAAGTGAAATAAGTATTCGACCCCTCTGCAATCAGAAAGATTTCTGGCTCCCAGGTGTCTTTTATACAGGTAACGAGCTGAGATTAGGAGCACACTCTTAAAGGGAGTGCTCCTAATCTCAGCTTGTTACCTGTATAAAAGACACCTGTCCACAGAAGCAATCAATCAATCAGATTCCAAACTCTCCACCATGGTCAAGACCAAAGAGCTGTCCAAGGATGTCAGGGACAAGATTGTAGACCTACACAAGGCTGGAATGGGCTACAAGACCATCGCCAAGCAGCTTGGTGAGAAGGTGACAACAGTTGGTGCAATTATTTGCAAAAGGAAGAAACACAAAAGAACTGTCAATCTCCCTCGGTCTGGGGCTCCATGCAAGATCTCACCTCGTGGAGTTGCAATGATCATGAGAACGGTGAGGAATAAGCCCAGAACTACACGGGAGGATCTTGTCAATGATCTCAAGGCAGCTGGGACCATAGTCACCAAGAAAACAATTGGTAACACACTATGCCGTGAAGGGCTGAAATCCTGCAGCGCCCGCAAGGTCCCCCTGCTCAAGAAATCACATGTACAGGCCCGTCTGAAGTTTGCCAATGAACATCTGAATGATTCAGAGGAGAACTGGGTGAAAGTGTTGTGGTCAGATGAGACCAAAATCAAGCTAATTTGGCATCAACTCAACTCGCCGTGTTTGGAGGAGGAGGAATGCTGCCTATGACCCCAAGAACACCATCCCCACCGTCAAACATGGAGGTGGAAACATTATGCTTTGGGGGTGTTTTTCTGCTAAGGGGACAGGACAACTTCACCGCATCAAAGGGACGATGGACAGGGCCATGTACCGTCAAATCTTGGGTGAGAACCTCCTTCCCTCAGCCAGGGCATTGAAAATGGATCGGGGATGGGTATTCCAGCATGACAATGACCTAAAACACACGGCCAAGGCAACAAAGGAGTGGCTCAAGAAGAAGCACATTAAGGTCCTGGAGAGGCCTAGCCAGTCTCCAGACCTTAATCCCATAGAAAATCTGTGGAGGGAGCTGAAGGTTCGAGTTTCCAAACGTCAGCCTCGAAACCCTAATGACTTGGAGAAGATCTGCAAAGAGGAGTGGGACAAAATCCCTCCTGAGATGTGTGCAAACCTGGTGGCCAACTACAAGAAACGTCTGACCTCCGTGATTGCCAACAAGGGTTTTGCCACCAAGTACTAAGTCATGTTTTGCAGAGCGGTTGAATACTTATTTCACTCATTTAAATGCAAATCAATTTATGACATTTTTGACATGCGTTTTTCTGGACTTTTTTGTTGTTATTCTGTCTCTCACTGTTCAAATAAACCTACCATTAAAATTATAGACTGATCATTTCTTTGTCAGTGGGCAAACGTACAAAATCAGCAGGGGATGAAATAATTTTTTCCCTCACTGTATGGAACTCATGTTTGCCTAAAATGTCACATATCGAGACTCCAAACCCTCGATATAGTCTGAACATCATGTTCACAATTGCATGGAACTTTTGCAGTTTGCACCCAAGAAAACACTTAATATTACAGTCTGGCATCCTATCAGACTGCATCATGCGGGGCTCAAATTGCTAAGCTCTTTGTGACTTATAATAATACATATTGATTGTTTTGTATTACATACAATAAATGCATTAATGTAGTTCATACTGTACGTTCATATATTGCATGCAAAAGATAATGTCATTCAGGTAACCACTGGGAAATTAGCTAATTATTGTTTAGCTAACTAAATTACTTTTACTGAATGTACTTTGTAAATTAGCTACTTTTTACTTTTACTTGGGTAGTTTCTGCACCTGTAGTTTTACTTCTACTTGAGTAAAATATCTTGTCAAGTTAAGTCGACAAACAGTACTTCTATGTAAGACATTTCAATACTCTTTCCACACTTTACTCTTGTTCACTTCTGGAAATAATTGCTGATGAAATCATTCTATGGATTTATTACATTCATCTGTTTAGCAAGGCTTTATTTAGAGTGCATATTTAGCGAGTTGGAGAGAACAATGTTTATGGTTACTTTTTATAATCACACTAATGTAAATTGTGCTTGGCTGAGGAAAGAGAGAAAAAAAATAATCTTTGTTTCACACCTTCCTGAATTACAAAAAGAAGTCTAGCAGCGTGACTGTAGGGATAATCCCCTACTTGCGCCACAGCATGCAATCAGGCATGATGAATAATTTTCACAAATGTTAAAACATTTACAAGAAGGCACTTTCATTATTGTTGGTGTTGTCTATTTTTTTTGTTGTTGTTGACAGAGACTCTCTGGTATCACTTATTATTGTTTTAATGTTGCTTTCATTGTTCTAAATGTTTTAAAACATTATATTATTGTAATGTAAGACAGGATGGAAGTGCGTGGCTTCAAAGTAGCCTGCCACTGTAGCCATAAACCACACCTCTATGGCTAATGCGCATTCAAATAAAAAGAGGGTGATTGAATTGAGACAATATCCCAAGCAGGATCACCCCCAAAGTCAGTAAGACAAAGAGTATTATCATTTTTAAAGCTTGTCAAAATAGTGTGATAGAAAAATGCATTTCCAAATTTTCATTACTCAATCTTTCCCCATTAAATTCCCAAATTTATTTCCAGTGCAGTTTCAAACAAAAAGTCGTCCAAAGTTTGCAAATTCTACATTGAAATGTCAGTCTTTTTGCCCTAATGAAAGAAAAAACATCAACCCCTGCTTTAGATTGTTTTTTTAGTCCTAGACGAAACTGTCCTGTTATGTATCAGGACTACCGTGTTTATTGTATTTTATTATTCACATTGAGGTAAGCTAACACTGAGGCAAGCTAATTGATAATAAATATTTCATAAGGGCTATGTAGACCCAAGGCTTTATTTAGAGCACAAATTTGGCAGTTTTTAAACATAGCGACTTCACTGTCTAAAGGAATTTCTTTTTTTTTGTTAAAACACTCTCTGGTACTTACATTTTTTTGTTGTTTACAGTGTCCCAAAATGTCAGAAAATGTTTTATCAAGTTTTATCAAGTCAAAAAAGACTGTTCAGTTGCCTTGATGAGCCATTAAATTGGACATGGCCCACAGTAGCAAAACATCTCTTAATAGGTCATTATGGCAATAGTTAGTCTTGCGTAATGCATGGCTAATGCATCGCTCTCCTTGAGTGAATGAATGAGGAAGGAGAAACTGGTAATTGTGCATATGAATTTTGCATTCAAATTCAGAAAGATTTTGTGTAGTGTAGCCTAATGATGATGAATAATTGAGGCCAATGTGTTGGGGGTAAAAATAAGAAAATATTTTAAGATTCAATTATTGTATTACTGCAAATACTAAAGGTAATAGCCTACATTGGGAAAACGTAATGCGTCGCGCTCCTTGAGTGAATGAATTAGGAGGGAGAAACTGGTAATTGTGCATTTGAATTTTGCATTCAAATTCAGAAAGATTTTATGTAATGTAGCCTAATGATGATGAATAATGGAGGCCAATGTGTTGGGGGGAAAAATAAGAAAATATTTTAAGATGAAATTATTGTATTACTTCAAATACTAAAGGTAATAGCCTATATTGGGAAAATGTAAGACAAAAAACTTTAATTTCAATGAATGTTCTAAAATATCACAGTGAAATATCAGAGAGATTATTATTTTTTTTTGTTTAAATGTCAGGAACTTTCCAGACAATATTGCTGCTAACGCAAAAATAATTTAATAATGTAGTTCATACCAATATGGCTCACAGTGCTGTATTTTTTTGGGTAAAATGTACTTTATATCAATAACAATGATTAATGACATATAACTGTAGAAAATGACATAGACATAGTCAACATTACATTTTGATTTATTGACACAACTGTTATACACAATTAGTTATTAAATACCACATTTTTAGAAATTAGCTCATTGAAAATTAAAGAGATAAAGTACTATTGTATATAGTAGCGACACATGTGATAACACAAGTATCATACACAAACAAAGAATATGCATTTGTTCATTTCGTTTTTTTTAATTACTCTCCAGGCCACGTTTCTGTACAGTTTCTTTCATTCAGACAGAAAACACCACATATTAGTTTAATCATTTATTGGAAAATGTGTACAGCAATATACATGCAATGCCTTGGCAATAGCGTCTGCTCCACTCCGGTAACTCATTGCCATCACATGATTGTGCATACGATACTACCGACAATTACATCACCAAAATATTATTAATAGCAATCCCCATAGGCAATGAGCATGGTACACAGTATGGATCCCCCCACAAAGGAAACACAGAACCAAACAGGTGGCGGCAGGGGTGGTGGGTGGATTTAACCCGCACACTAGTACGATCATCAGCATATCAGACTGAGTACCCTGATGTTTAAATAGACAGGAACAGATCTGACATAGTGATAGGAGCTATCTAGCATCAGCTGATGCTTTGCTGACCTATTACCACTCTGGTTTCCTGGCTGAACCGGCTACCGGCTTTTCATATTGTTTATGAAAATATAAAGGTTTGCTTAAGTGCTATCTTATGACGATGTTCTACAAATATATAATAAGCCTATTCACTATCCACCCTTTATGAATGTTATTTCACTATTGTTAGAAATCAGTCGTTTCGTATAGTGGTTGAAATAATGATTGCATACCCGGTCGTCAAGGGAGAGAGTAATTCAATCATTTATTGCAGGATTTGATAGTCTATTGTTCTTAATGTTACAGACTCATTACTCAGTCTCAGAAACTCAATCTCATCTCAATCACAAAGAAACTAACTGTCGTACCTCTACCTAATAGACAATGCAACCCAGAAGACACAACACGGTACTGTACTGTATGCCCATTGGCTAATTACTGTTGCGCTTTGACTGAATGAGACTTCCTGTGTACAGATAAGCAGATGTTCTGTTATCTAAACATAACAAGCATACATTCATACACTTCAACACTATTCCAACCAAACTTTTTACAAACAACTGCCCATCATTTGGTTTCATTTGATTTAGTTTTGATTCAGAATAGAAAACCATTAATGGATTAAATTAATTTGTAATGAAATATTAGACTAAAAAAAATGAATGAGTGCCCGGCCAGATTACATTCTTTAGTACAGGCCTGGCCTTACAAACAAAAAACCTCTCCCTAGTTGCATGAATATGTACAAATGAACACAAGACTTTTTTGCACTTTCTATGCCTGGCTGCATTTTTACAAAACAGGCTGTTTATAAAAAGCCTATTGTGTATGTTGTGCATACAGTTTTGTGTCAGTACATCTAAGGTGGGCTGTTTTCGTTAACCCCATCTAGTGCCATAAACAGGTCACCACTCTAGGGAGGTGATTATCCTCTAGCCTGGTTAATGGTCCTTACTGACAGCACTTAATGAAAATAAATGGAGGGCTGAAAGACTTCCCACACACGCAAACACACACACACATACAGAACCGATAAGCTCTGTTTCCAGTGGTTTTAAGAACACTGTTTCTTTAGACCCGCTTTAAATCCAAACATAATCAGAGCTAGGAAAGGATGCAAGCAACTGGATACTACAATTTCTAATCACATGGATCACGCTGTATCATTGTTAGTTAAATGTTGAACTTCACACTTTAACCAAATACACAAATACGTTAGAATAGATTCAACATAAGGCACACCTACTACTTCAGTAGCTCACTGGTAGTATTATAGTCTCCAACTTGATACCTGACGTCAAACCAACTTTTGGGCTGTTCAATTACATCAGGTTTCCCTAAGCAACTCATTATCTCCATGACACCCAAAGCATCTGGCTTTTAAATAAATCTATGGTGTAATTTGTGGATCTGTCCTGACAGAGTGACCACTGCACTTGAATGTGAGAACCAACATTACATTATGGGGTATTGTCTATAGATAGATGGCAAAGTATTGACTTTGTATTTGTCTGTTTATAGAATATCACCAAGTCCAGGATTCACAGCGATCATAGATAATACTCATAATCATATCCATCACTGTGGATATACTTGTGATCAGAAAACCTGGAAGTGCAAAGCATCTGCCGGGAAAGCATCTCAACTGTGCGTTATTGCATCGTCACTTGCACCGTGCTTATCAGTGCACTTCTGATATCCCTTCCATCACTCAAACATTGTTTATAGTTAAAAAACTATACCAACAGCACAAATTGAAAATTCACATAACTTATTTTAATAGCCCTTAGTGAGAGAGACCCAATTTCCCAGAGTGTGAAATGGCACTGGTGACAACGTGGATGGCTTTCAGGTAAACTGTGTTTAATTTATTGAGGTAACTATAGCAATGAGCCTCTAAACTGAACATTATGTGAAACAGTAAACCAGTTCTGGATTTTGATTTTAGACTGAAGGTGGCTGATGTGGGTCTAGAACGAGTGTGAATGGTCCAATCAAATATCAGGATACTTGCTGACACTCTTAATTAGGTGCTGACACTCTTAATTCACTGTTTATGGGGCAGGTAAAGGTAATTTCTGAATTTAAAGCATGCAATTTGTTTTAAAGGAACTGACTTATCATTGGAGATGTAGGAGGACCTTTGGTATTGTGGCCTGAAAGCACTCTATCCCATATCAGCGTCGGGCCAACGCCCCTGAGAGAGCCATCTGGCCAGGGGCTCCGTAATGGAGCGGAGTTACTGTCTCTAAACACAGTTCGGCTGCCACCGCTTGACAAGGCACACCTGACCCCAATCAGGCCCCATCAGAGGGAGGTAAAAGGGCCCCCTTGAGAAGCAGCTCTGAGGAGCAGAAAGTGGAAAGGTTTACAGAGTGGGATGCCCATTCCCACGCCCAGGTTTTTGTTGTTTTCCAGTTTTGCTTTAATTTTGTCCACTTTTTTGTTAATAATTGCCCTCCAGGGCCCAGAGCACTGGCTCTGTGTGCGTTCCCTGTGTCTCGCCTCATTACAGGATGTTAATAAAAGTATACTAAAGGGTGGTCAGCACCAAGTTGTATACAAGATAATTGTTTACAGTGATTTAGACGGCAGGCCCTTAGATTTTACACACTGTACATGGTCAGAAACATTTGTTTTTAGATCAGTCTAGGCCATTTTCTGAGAACCTGAGGTTGAGTCTATTGATTAGGGTAAGATGATTGACAGAGTTGAATTATATGTTAGTGAAGTACAGCCATGACCAGGGCTGTACTGCAGAGAGTAAACCGGTTGGGTTCACTGTTCATTTACAATAAGCAAGCAGAGCTTTGGGTGAAAGCTCTGCATGGAACAGAAGCAGCAAAGTAGGCATAGCATATTTGAATGTAACTAAGTGATTATTGAAGCTCTAAATAATTTTAGTTTGTTTATGGTGACAGATGACCCGTTATTATTGTAGACTGAGAATTACAAATATAGCAATAATATTTTTTGGAATATAAATAAATAAATCTTAAAAGATTTTATAAAAATACCAAATATTGTTAATCTGGCGGACCGAGGTTTTAAACAACTGGATAAACAAACTTTACAACAGGGGTAGGTGGCTTTGGTCCTTGTGGTCCAGAACACTTCTGCCTTTGTTGCTGCCTGCTAGATATTTGCCTTCACCTGATGTCCCAGGTCTCGATTGGTCTCTAATAAGAAAATAAGGAAATTATAAAAATCAGAAGTGTTTGGGCCCTCCAGGCCTAGAGTTACTTACCCCAGTCTTACAGCGTAGTGCAGCATACAGCAATGCCATTTAATCAGAGGACTTGCTGAGTCTGTGGGTTTATATAAAATACATTTAATCCTAGATATTACACAGGGATGAAGAAATATGAACAAATATCAATTTCAAGTGAGAGAGTTGCAGGAAGTGCTGGCTTACGTGTGTGTGTGTGTGTGTGTGTGTGTGTGTGCGTGTGTGTATGAAGACGTCTGTTTGTGGGTGTTTGTAATATTATAGTGCTACTCCAGGGAGGGCCAGGTCATTAGCAGTCAATGACATCTGAAACTACAGAAATGTATGGGCCTTTTTATGCTGATACATCCTGGCTGTCAAAATCATCAGGGTACACACAAACATTGGCCCATCTGGAGGCAGAGATATCCATACAGAGCAGACATGCTGAGATTAGGAGAGAATGATAGAGGGAGGTTTTTTTCTTTATATTTCTCTATTTTTTCACTGTCATTCACAAATTATCTTGTTTTTCCTGTCCATCCAGAGCAAAGCTCTATCAACAAGACAGTAGGTCTTGTGAATGAAAGCTGTCACACTCTCCCTGAAGCGGGCTTATATAGAGTGTATACCATTGAGATACAATAGCTAATAAGAGTTATAATAAGAGCTTATTTTGTGGTTAAAGTGCATGTTGCAGGAGAAAATATTGATTAAATGTGCCTTTATTGTTGAAATGCTGAAGTTATCCAGAGGCATTATATCACTGTTTAGCTTGCTCTTAGATCCTTAGTGTCTCTTCATTATTCTCAAGAAAGTATTTATTCTCAGTGTTTGAATTAGCTAAACACATAGCTGATATTGCACTAATTTGATTATCACTCTACATGGCATCTATTTTAGTTGACCATCCTCGATGCTGGGTGTCACCTACAATCAAGCATCACATGAGCCAAGTTGCATATCACAGCGATTCAATACTATTCTGATTCTATGTTGCTGCTAATTCATATAGTGCAGCAAATCAATGTTGAAAAACACTTTATGGTAGACACATTATGTTTCTCACTCTATTCTTAATCAGCCAGTATAAGCTGAAGGTGTACCGTTGCATACATGGAGAGGCAGGACACATGCACTGGGAGAACAGAGTACTTCTAATAAAAATAACTAAGATGTAATCAAACTAAAAACCAGAGAAGGAACAAAACAGAACAATGTTACAAACCAAAACAAAGACTGACAAGGCACACTGGGAAAGGAAGAACTTAAATAGGGACAGTGATTATGAAGGGTAATGACAAGAAACAGGGACAAAATAAAATTAAATATTTTATTTAATTTTATTTAATTTTATCTGTTGGACAGGTGAGGGTAATGACAAGAAACAGATGTCCGTGATCCACATGAGGGACAGTGGGCTTTGGATCTCACTGGAGCCTGCTGTGCCAGGAGGAGGATCCTCCTCTTCTTCCCTCTCTTCCTCTCACTCTACGAGAGCAGCACACATTTGTTGCCACACAAATTTCTTGGCTAGCCTGACAGGCAAACCAAATAGTTAGCTAGCTACAGCAAGCAGCTGGGATCACTTCAATATGAATGACATCAGTAAAAACTTAAACAAACATCCAAATCACAAATCTCAAGACTTTTTATACATAAGTGAAAGTATGTGGCACAGTGTGTCACCAAACTGTTTATTCATATTACTCATCTCAACAACATTAATGCTTTAAAAGAGTAAGTACGTATTGGACATATCTAACTCCAATCACAAACATAATCCAAGATTAGCTCTGTCCACTTTGTGTCACCAAACTGGAATTTTCACACTGAACACTTGAGTCCTATCAACACCCGCAAGGCCTCGGTACAGAAAGACAACATTGTTTGGGGTAACTATTTGCTACACCCTTTCCAGACATAATGAGTATTTACCTCTGAGCGAAACTGTGTCGGTCGCACTGGTCCTATTCACGCTTCATTGGCCAATAATGCCATGCCTTTTTTAACCAGAGCATTTATATATCTAACGTAGTCATGGACAAAGCGACTCGAACTAGAAGTGGATTCTAGAAGCGGAAAAACAAGTAGAACTAAATATTAAATAGACATTTTGGTGAATACATTAACATTCACACTAGTCAAATGTGCGTCCCCCAATATCACAGTCACTCCTACACCCTTGTCTGGAAAGAATGTCAGCAAGTACTACAAAATTCCATATTTGAGTCAGACAGACTACTTCATTGTACCATCTTTAGCTTTAAAAATGGCTTATAAGCATAGCTGGGCACAGTTAATCAAAAAGTTAACTTTGTTAACCGTTAATCAGTTAAATTGTTTAAAATGTAACGGAAGTTAGTGATAAACGTGTAATAAAAAAAACTAACAATCTAACAATGATAATGTTTACAACACACAAGCAGCCGCAAGTAACACAAGGGTTCCCGAGTGTTTTTTTTTTTACTCTTGACCTTCATACTGAAGCCTTGAGGCTAGTGTGCATTCTTACTGCAGAGAAATACATTTTTGACTTTGAAAATAGCATCTAGATATTCAGCACAGTAAGTATTGGATTTGGTCTCGTTACCCACTCCGGACTGAAGGAAAAATTGTCTTAGACTCTAGAGGGTTTTAAAAGTATATTTATGAAGTGTTTGGGTTTGCAGACTTGTGTTAACGAAAGTTAAATGTAACAGATATTGATTTTCCGGTAATGATTTTCACAGTTAAATGAAATGTTAAATCGTTAATGAAAATGTTAACTTTGTTAATTAACGATTAATGGTTTGGTGCCCAGGTCTGCTTATAGGGCATTCACATGACCCATCGCAAGGTAGTGCACAAATGCTAATCAAGGTATGATATCAAAAAGATGTTTACTGACATTAGTTAGGAACTGGTTGAGCTTTAGGGGGTAAATAACTTTCTTGAGGCAAAGTTGAAATTATTCCGGCCCAGCAATGTGCGCCGCTTTGTTGAGCGCAGTCATTTAGGAAAGTGCAGCTATGTCCTTTATTGAATGACTTTCTCTAAGACTATGCCGATATTGCGCTTTTGTGCTCATCTTCAGACTGAGTTTAACTTAATAACCTCTAAAATGGCAGAATCTCCGCTGATTAGAGCCCAAGGTGTTGAAGGTATGAACCCTGTTCCTGGACGCCCTCCTGCCCTGCATGTTTTAGATCTCCCCCTGCCCTAACATACCTGATGTAGCTAATGAAGGTCTTTATAATGAGCTGATCATTTGAATCAGGTGTAACATGGCAGGGAGAGCTCTAAAACATGCAGGGCAGGGGGGTCCCCAGGATCAGTGTTGCGAAACACTGCTCTAAATCTTCAGTTGATGGTTTAGATTAGATTAGATTCAACTTTATTGTCATTGAACAGTACAAGTACAGTTCAACAAAATGCAGTTAGGATCTAATGAGAAGTGCAAATGAGGGCAGAAAATGTACAAGTATTTACAATTATTAAGTACACAAGTGGAATGTATAGATTTGCAATGAAGGCAAATGCAGTACAAATGGCAAGGTGCTTGCATGTAGACTAGTCTGTCCTACCAACAGTTATTTTGGAAGAACAAACTGGATTCTAAACCTACTTGGGTTTATCTGCTCTTCCTCATCAACTACTCCTGAAGTTATCTACCGTTGTGTAAAAATGGCCTTGGTAGGGTACAGTGGCACTACATGTTCTTTACACTGCAACATTTTGGTTTCTTGGATTTATTTAATGCCAACACTTCCTACTCAACATTTGTTCTGCTGATTAGTGGCACCTGTCAGGGATGCCCACTTTCTCCCCTACTTTGTGCCTGTTGAACCTGTCGAACACTTCAAGAAACGTAAGTTCTAGGATCAGGGCATATATTATAAAGTGTCTCTTTATGAAGAAGAATTGCTTCTTAATATCTCTAACCCTACACTAAGTATTTCCCCAATTGTAACACCCTAAAGGATTTTACAAACTTTCCTGGTTTATGTTTTACATTTTACCAGCTGGAGCTGAACATTCTGATATCTACACCATTTCATCTGTCGGGGCCAAGCTTTAGAAATCTACAGGTTTGTATTACTTGAACCATCCACTTCAGGAATAGAACTTTATTTACAACAAAAGTGCTGGCAGAACAACAGAGGTGGAGTTCAAATAAATATATTTCCATGATACTTATAATTATTTTAATGTCTGCCTTCCCCAAATATTACTTTCACACTGACTCTGTACAAGAAAAGGAACAAGGTAAGCCTAGTTCTGCCAGCCCACAATTAGAATGGATAAATGTTATTGCCCTGGCTGGATTCGATCCACAGTTTATTATGTGGCAGACTGTCTCTTTAACCGCTACGCTATTTAAACAGCAAGTGTTGTTGCATGTGATTAGTGTGTAGCGATGTGGTGTCTGTTTGCTTCTGCATTGTCAAACCATATAGTCAAAACTCCACGGTTCTCAAAACTAGTTCCTTACATTAGCTAACATTGAAACCAACAAAAGTAATAATTGGGTCGCTACACTACATTCAGCACGTTAAATTAGAAAGAGATTACTGTAGATGGCTAGCAAATAGCTATACAGAACATAATGAAAACAATGGTTCCAATCACTCCATGGCTGGTTTGTTACTTTAGACAATGGCAGTTGAATAGCTAACAACTACACTATGTGAACTACACTATGCAAATCGAAATTGAGAGCAATGTTGTTGGTGCCGTTCGTCTATCACAATATAAACATAAACAGTTTTACTTTAGGCTCACTATAATGTAGCTGTTGAAGCGTGTATTCAACAAAGTTTTAGTCTATCCTGAACAAATCCTGATACCTAATTTGTTTTGTCCATGGTAAGGATCGAACGCCGGTCGCCTAGGTGGCAGTCCGCGTCTCTAACCACTGTGCTATTTGGCAATGGGTAGTCCGTCAGTCAGACACTCACTCAGACACTCACAGACATTCGCAGTTCTTGGCCAGCTCCGCTTATGCAGTCTGGCAAAAATTGTTATACATTTGGGTGAATACTAGAGGTGGGCTGTGTTGCTGTGTGTGTGTGCTTTGGCAAGGGAGAATGTGGTGTTTGAATCCTTGCCTGTGGTGTTTCTCTTGCCTTTCAAGTTCTTTTAACCATGCATCCATTATAATGTTTTGAATGATAAATGCAACTGTGTCAAAGGAAGCATTAAATGAAACAAATTATTTGAACAACAATATATAATGGTATTTCAATTGAAAAAGTTTAATAATATTCAATCAACATTCGATCATTTGTAGTACCACATAGAAGACTGCAACACTACCCACCAAGCAATAAGAATTGTTAACTAACTGTAGTCAGTATTGTAAAACACCCACATGTGCTCTCAGGCATGGAGAACTAAGGAAGCCTGCATTTTACAACAAGCACTTTGAAATGAGCTACTGCTAACTAGGACAGATATAAACATTTTTCACACAATCTTTCAGTAATCTCACATATCTCTCTCTAGCAACAAAGTGACAGCATTCATTCAAAGTTTTTGGTTTTGCCACAGTTATTGTTTAATATCACGTAACAAAGTGTTTTAACACCTGACGTCTCATGACATGGCAATTTATGCTGCATCTCTACACTGATTTGAGCAGGTTATCTTCATGGTTAACCCAACCTAAGCACCTCCCCTCTGCCCACAAAAACCCTGACACATATGGAAGACCCAATCGATATAGTGAGAGGCTCACTCCGCAGGGCTAGGGTGTTTAGAGACCATGTAACTCCTGTAGTTTACCCCGATGATGTTCTCTAATAAAGATATCGATTCTCATCTGAGGGAATTCTGTATCTTTGCCGGCTTCTAGGGCCAGATGTCTCCAATGCCACTCGCCGGAGTAATGCCCTTACTCTTGAGCAGATAAGTGTGCCTTGCTTTGTGTTATTTTGCCAGCGGACATTTCATGTATTCCATCGGATTTGCTGAACATCTGAGCAAGAATACTGCATGACGTGCAGTTCACAAGGTGGTACTTGCTCTCACTAAACTGCGTAATGCATTTGTTGTGTTCCCTGGCCATTTGAGCATTCTAAAGATCAAATACGCTTTTTATGCGATCGCAAGTAATTTGCAAAAAATACGTGGTCTATTTTCATTATGCGTAGGCTGGGCCTAGGCTATATACAGAACACATTTTTTGCCATAGGAATCCCGACGGTGATTGGTGCAATTGACTATTATTCGTGCGAGTAGCCCATATGTAGGCCTTAATTTAATTATCTTAATTGTTTTCACATATTTAGATAGAATTTTTTACTTGTCCTTACATCTCAATCATACTATAAATATAAGACGAGTATGTAAGACAAAACAGAGAACATATGACAAGAACACTGCTTTTACAAATTTACTCTGTCGGCAATGCGCTGCCAAAAAGCTTCCCTGGTTTGTTAGCCGCCAGGGAAAAATCTGAAGCACGAGCCATTGTGCAAAAACTCAGCCTGCATTACCGAATGTGCCCCTTTTAGGCGAACGAGCACAAACTCCAGTTAAATTAACACAGAGTCAACTAACATACGTTTTAATCACCATCGTAGTACTGTTTAACACCAATTTTGGCAATCAGAGTTTGTCAACCCTGACTTTCCTTGATCACCCCGAGCTACATCTGAGTAGGTTGAACTCCCTTTGTAGTACAGCCCTCTGGTCTAACAGATCGGAACAGTATTGAGCTTGAGTCTTGAGCAGCCAGTCACTAGGTAATACATCTCAAAGTGTTTTCCTACAGAGGAATAGAACTCAGGGTGGGCTTGACATATGAAACTTACACTTACACAGTATTATTGGGCAACCAACATACATACATCATTCTCTGGTTACAGAGGATATTTGGTGTCAGTCAGAGGCCAGATCTTGCACCCTGCCCCAACTTCTTGCTCTGGTAAGATGTTCTCTGCCTCTTTCTAGAACAATGGCTTTGTTTTAAGTACAATTTGGACAGATTGGGATGCTGAATTGATGACTTCACTAGTAGTGGGATGGTGCACTGGTAGAAAATTCTTATTGCAGCATACAGTTTAAAATTTAAAATACTCCATATAGTTAATTGTAGAAGGTTGGTCAGAGTTGTTAGAGTGATGCTGCTGGAGAGTGGGTGGGGGGGTTATAGTCCTGTTTGGGATGATTTACAGTTTACAAATTTGTCACAATATCACAATATTAAAAGTATAAAATACATTATGACTGAACAATATTACTTTTTTATGTATTCCTAAATTATTCATTCTTCAAAATTTTAACAAAATGTCCTTTTTTCGCTGATGGTGTCTTGAGGCCTGGGCAGTGTTAGGTTATCGCCATGTGCTAGCTCTGCATGAAAAAAACAGAGACTCAATCTAGCAGAGTTTGATTTCTTTTGTTTTGTTGCACTGAGAAGGGGCAGATGCTATATTGATTCGATCCACTTAGGAAAAAAACATTGATCTAATAGTGCAAACTCAGTAAAGTTAAATCTCATGTGACAGCACACTGGTATTTTGTTCATGGTTGTCTCTCTGAAAATATTTGTCTTTGTATAGCAATGCTGCTAATCTCCAGAGGAACTAATAGAAAAACCAGAGGATGTGGAAAGGCTCAGAGCAGAAATGTCAGGTCCTGTGAGGGAAGATAGGTGGCCTTTTCCAATCTCCTGAAAGAGAGCAGACTTATAACTGTGAGAAAGTCTTTCTCTGTTACAAGGTCTAGTGTATGGATAAAATCTGATAATAGGATACTATCAACACTGTGCTTCTCTACCTGGGAGAGAGGAACATACATACATACCGACCACCTTATAGTTGAGTGAAAAACAAGGAGGCCAAGCTAGCTCTGAAATGTCCCAATGCATTATAACTTCCCTATAAAATCAATAGCTGCTATATATTATGGGTCACCATGCCTTTCTAAAGTATAACGTAGGACAGCAACATTTCCATTTCCGACAGTGTCCTTAAAACCAATTAAAGGATTTTTCAGAATGGGACCATCATTGGATTACCTTCATTTTGCTCTGGGTTTAAGAGCAGTATTCACAGGGATGTCTCCTAACTTAATTGTTTGGTTCTATGGAAAAACAAGTTAAAGAAAGAAACCGCTTTAGTTTCCGCCCACACATGGGAATGAAATGTAAAGGTTTCATTACAATGTATTCACTTTAGTGCTGTGGTAGAGGGAAAATCCACCGCAGGACACTCTTTGGGCTGTTCTGTCAGTTGACCTTGATAATTATAAGTGATTAGAGGCTTATTATACATAATCATTCTTCACAGCAGTATTTTTTACATTTCTCGCCAGGAGAGATCGACCAGTGATGTCATTGCTTAATTGAGCCTGCTGTCTGATCGAAAAATGAATGGGGTCATGCTTTGTGGTCTTTGTGTTTCACTGATTGCTCGATCATACTAGTGGCGGGAAGATATGGCTATCATTGTTCAAGAGAGCCATTGGTCTCGACTATGTTCCTATTGGACACAGCATTGCAAGATAACCAGGTTGCAAAATACACTGATGAGCCAAAACATTATGACCACACACAGGTGAAGCGAATAACATTGATCATCTCCTAACAAGGGCATATGTGCAGGTCTGGGTAGATTTGATGGTAAGCGAATCAGTTCTTGTAGCGTAGTCAACTTGTTGGATGCAGGAGAAGTTGGCA
>JACXGI010003113.1:54291-65872 GCA_016801175.1 Esox masquinongy | reverse complement strand
CCTTCCCTTCGCCTCTCTATTAATGTGCTTGGACACAGAGCTCTGTGAACAGCCAGCCTCTTTAGCAATGACCTTTTGTGTCTTGCCCTCCTTGTGCAAGGTGTCAATGGTCGTCTTTTGGACAGCTGTCAAGTCAGCAGTCTTCCCCATGATTGTGTAGCCTACAGAACTAGACTGAGAGACCCTTTAAAGGCCTTTGTGGGTGTTTTGAGTTAATTAGCTGATTAGAGTGTGGCACCAGGTGTCTTCAATATTGAACCTTTTCACAATATTCTAATTTTCTGAGATACTGAATTTGGGGTTTTCATTAGTTGTCAGTTATAATCATCAAAATTAAAAGGAAGAAACACTTGAAATATATCAGTCTGTGTGGAATGAATGTATACATTATACAAGTTTCACTTTTTGAATGGAATTACGGAAATAAATCAAATTTTTGATGATATTCTAATTATATGACCAGCACCTGTATATTACAAATTCTCCAAGAGTATGCAAACTTTTGAGCACAACTCTATTTCCTCATTAACTTACAGTAAAAAATAAACAGTATCATGATTTAGTTATCAGGGCTAACAGGTCACATTCATACATTACAGTCTGAAAGTATTTGGACAGTCACAACTTTTTTGTTTTGTCTCTGTATTCCAGCATACTGGATTTCAAAATAAAATAATGCTGAAGAGGTTAAAGTGGAGGCTGACAGTTTTTCCTATGTCCTTGACTTATTCTGATTTATTTGAATCATGATGACCCGCTTGCCTTACACTGACACTGCTTTTGACAACGTGTTGTCAGACACCTGTAACCGACACCAAACGCAATGCCTAGAATTTGATTCAAGCCTGTTGATTTTCATAACTACAGAAGACACGTCTACAGATGGCTTTAATACAGCAGAACAGTTATTAGTGGCAACACTAGAGGGTGCACTTGGATTTGCTACATAGAGGAACTATCGGAGAGACTAGTAGAACAGGGCCGATAGCCGATTGACTAGAAAAGGCCATACTAGCCGTGATATATCGACAATCTGATAATCTGACAATCATGTAGACGATTTTTTGAAACCACTAGGCAGAGATATTTTAGAAGATGTACATTTCCACAAATCAAAAAGACCTTTATTGCAAAGAAAAAGTTAAGCTTTAAACTACACATCCAACAATGCAGGTTGCCTTTTAGAAACTGCATCAATTGTCTTATTTTGTTGTTGGAAAAACTGGAGTCGGAGTGCAGTATAACAGCAGTATGTTGCAAATGCTAGATTCACTTTTTTACTGCAGTCTTTTTGTAGTATAAATAAAAAAGGTGTTATTGTGGACACATTATTGGTAATATACAGCTGTTACACTACACTTACTGCAAACTTTTTTGTAAGGGTATTGCATAAACATGCTGATGTGCCAACAGCTAACCAGTCTTTAGTTTACGTTAAATGCATTTGCATACACAACAGGGTATTCATCCGTTCAAAAACATTTTAAATCCAAAAGCAAGCGATATTTTTTTGTTTGTTTTGCTGGCATTCTGGTAATCCCTGCGTTCTGCCTAAGTAGAGAGCAACGCCCTCAGGTAGAAATGTTTACAAATACAGAAACGGTACGACCGATTGTTAAAATGTCTGAGTATACGTACATTA
Organism: Esox masquinongy; assembly: GCA_016801175.1. Lineage (NCBI taxonomy): Eukaryota > Metazoa > Chordata > Actinopteri > Esociformes > Esocidae > Esox > Esox masquinongy. The sequence continues at coordinate 64,230 of JACXGI010003113.1, read as the reverse complement.
AAAAAAAAATTCTTACCATGCACAAGTCGTTTCATTTCATTATACCTGGACCAAAGGTAAGTCTTGGAATCAATATTGGGTGTTGTGGTTAATGCCCTTTCAGACAATGCAGGCGACTCTTTTCGTTTCTTGCCCACTACTTGTGTGTGATTTGCGGGTGATGGAGAAGTTGGGATGGCTGGCGATGTTGCATGCAGGAAACCTGAATTTGATCCACAGCTTTGTCCATTTTCGCAGCATTGTCCTATTTGAGTCGTCGGACTAGATGCCACGCTACTAAAAGACGCGACCGAAGTTTTTAAAACTTTGCAAAGCGATTTCGGCTTAGTAGTTTGCCTTAACGCAGTAAAAAACGATCTGATTGTACAGGACATTACTACCTGTCAATTGCCAAAGTATCTTCAGAACACTATCTCATTAAGACCACGCAGTAAAGCGGATGAAGTACACTACACAGCAAACCAAACTGACACACTAGACAACGATGCAAAAAAATAGCTTGTATAGACAAGAGACGGAACTCAATGCTCAACTACTTCTTCGGTGGGGTTTATCGGTGGTTGCCATCCAACTTCAATGTTTTTAGCGCCATCTGCTGTACTGGAGTGTGGGTCTGAGACATGGAGGAACTAAACCCTTCTTACCAACTTTGCACTTAAAAACATAACAACATAATGTTTTCCAATGATGATCTGTATCTATACTCTCTAAATTTATCCTGTAAACTCCATTACTGGAAGTCAGTCTCAGTCTTTTCCTCTCATTCTGGGTATGGTGTCAGATAACTTTTAACTGTTAAAATTCAGTTGGTTACCAGTTAATAATAGCTCTATCCAAGCACACTGTGATGCATGGTGCCTAAGAACAGCTCTTGCATATTGGCCACACCCTTGTTCCTGAACCTCCTTGTTCCTTGTTGCCTGATTAAACATCTTATGGAACAGCTCAGATGACTCAAAAACCTCCCTGTCTTTCTGTATTCTCTCCAGCACTATTAGATCCGGTACTGGATGTGAAAGTAACCATGTTAGCTCACTAAGTTAGCTCAAAGTGGGGTCAATTTCCCTTCCATAGAGTTCCACACCCAGTCCTTGTGTTCCATCTATTCTCATGCTCCCAACATGCCTGTAGCGCCACTTTGGTTGGATGATACATCACGTGCATGTAAGTTGATCCAATAACTATCACCTAAAGGTAAATATAGCAAATTTACAGTCACAATGATCAGAAAAGGGTTAACTATGTACAGAAATGGACAAAACTATCACCTTAAGGTAAATATAGCACGGCTTCATTCACAATTATCTGAAAAGGGTTATCAATGTACAGAAAACAGTATCTAACGAAACAGTGTCTACAGTATCTAGACAAAACAGTGTCTACACAACCATGTGGTAATAAGTTGTTGTAGTGGTATTGTTAAATCACCCGCACAATCCTCGCTGTCAACAACTTTCCGCAGGCTTGCTTTGCATCTGTCCTCACACTTTTTGACTTCAGTGCCGCTTCCACACCATTGATCCTCACATTATTTTTCAGAGATTGGTATTCTATTCTATGTTGTTTCCTGGTTTAGATCCTATCTTCTGAAAATATAATAAATTGTATCTGTGGATGGTCTGTCCTGTGACAAATCAATGGTAGGTTTTCATGTTCCTCAAGGTTCTGTTTGGGATCGTTTCTGTTTTTACTATAGATACTGACTTTTAGTGATATCATAATGTTCAGTGTAAACATCTTATAGCTAATCAGTGAAACATGGAGAAAACATATGCAAGTTGATGTTATAGTTCAATCTGTGATGAAACAGAGATGTTAGTTATAGTTCCCAAGAAATGAAAATGAATTAATGTGAGGACCTGTTATTCTAAACCCTAATCTTTCTTAGAAAAAAACTGTTAGAATCTTGATAAGAATCATAATAAATTATAATTTTGATCCAGTGCTAGCTTCTGTACATGTGCTTGTTGTTAAGGCTAGGACTGATTTCAAAGTTTTACTGCAAGCCTACAAAACATTATAAGGATTTGCTCCTACGTATTTCTCTGAATGGGTCCTGCAATAAAAACCTATATATACACTACTGCAAAAAGACGCAGGCCTCCTTACTGTTTATAGAATTTCTACCCAAACAGCTGGAGGCCGGGCTTTTGCTCATAGAGCTCAATCTCTGTGGAAAGATTTGCTGACCTGCATGAGACGCAGACTCTGTATTTAGTGGGGCCTAGGAATTAATGTAGTCTGACCCAGTGGCATGATGATGAATGGCAAGGCACTAGATTGACAAACAACCTTTTCTGTTTCTTCCAGTGGTGCTCCCCTCTCTCTACTGGCATTCTCTCTCAGCAGTGCTCTTAGGGGCTTGCCTGCTTGTGTTAGCTAGCCTCTGTAAGAGCATGTTGTCTTTAATGTCTTCCTCAGGAGGGTAAATCTCATCATCTCCGGCTTTTTGTCAAATCTGGCTTTGCATCCCATGGGGTCTTGTGCAGTAAGAGAGAACTCTGTGGGCTATACTTAGTTCTGTCTCAAGGTGGTTGGTGGTGTTAGGCTAAGTTTGGCAAAATGGTTGGATTGGCCCTATTTGTGTTTGTCTTTGGACAGAGCCACAGTGCCCCCAGACCCCCCTCCCCCATATTAAACCCCAGTATTGACAATATTTGCTGGGGTCTATGGTCAGTCGGTCCTGCCCTCTTGTCGTTTATCCTAGGTATGTATGGATTGTCTGGTGTCGTTTATCCTAGGTAGGTATGGATCGTCTGGTGTCGTTTATCCTAAGTATGGATCGTCTGGTTTCATTTTGTGACATTTATCTTAGGTGGTGTCTGGTGTTGTTTATCTTGGGCATGGATCGTTCTGTTGTCCAACCTTAACATGAATGTGCTAACTGTAAGTTGCTCTGGAAAAAGTGCCTGATAAATGACTAAAATGTAAAAATGTATGCAGTTGTCCTGTTAGATCTAAGATTGACAAGCTCCCTAAGGACACACATAAGGACTACTTGGCCTGAAGACTCCAAGTTGCCTGTGTCCAAAGTCCACCTGGTTGAATTGATTATTTAAATAATGCCTGATGACTGTCTTTCCTGTTCAAGTTGAGATGGTCGTATTGTTGATCTAGTTTCTGTCTGAAGACGGCTGTTGTTGCTGGCCACTACCCAACTGTTTTGGAGATTAATGGAACCAAAAATCTCTGCATCATAATCAGTGTGGAAGATGTTCTAATACAATACACTGCAAACTCTAACTCTAACTTTAAATATTACTTAATCCATTCCACTATAAAGTAAAGAAGCAGGTCTCTTTTCAAAGGCATTGTACTTGTTGGCAATTTTAGGGCAAATCAGGATGCATGGGGCAATGCTGAATTTACTGGTCATCTGGCAGTATACCTTGAAGCACAGCCATTCCTTTGTTCAAAGGAAAGTGCCTCAGCAGTTGCTTTCCAGCAATCTATCCGAACCAATTCACTGGACTTGTGTGCTAAAGTAGTTGCGATTGACAGCTTTACGATCAGCTAGTTTTTTGCTGATTTAACTGATTTGCTGAAGTGACATTCTTCCCGGAGATTTAGAACTCATCCACAGGAAAATGAGCTTCCTCATACCCAAGCAGCATTGGTGCATGAGGTCATTTGGAACATGGGAAGATTGCAGAGAAAATCTTCCATCTTTTGATTGAGATTGAAAAAGCTCTGAAAGATTGGTCGTTTTTCAGATTAAGTCCAGTTGTGTCTGGGAACATAATCCACTTCATATGGACTCAGTCTTGTGAGATGTAAAATTCTTAAAACAACATTATCCAGATAACAATTTAAAATGTGATGCATTTTAGGATTCCACTGATCACTTTGCTTTCCCATTTCAAGACATTATTATATCTTTAAGCCCAAGAATAGAGCTCTAAAGAAAGTCAAGACTTTGGGGTTTGAAAAGACACTATGTGAAAGGGAAACTGAAAAGATGGTGATTGGGGATAAATGAATAGCATGCATACAAGGCAAACAAAATAAATAAAAAGAGTGGGGCAGTCCTAAGGTTTTTGGCCCACTCAGACCTGCTTTAGGATATTTCTCTAGATGCATGATGTAAGAACTCTACTTTCATATCAAAGGTGCATTTTTGGATTCCCCACTTGATCTTTAAACCCATCACACCTTTGTTGCCAAGCAGGGTCCTTGCTGTAACAGGAAGCTCTGTATAGACACATTCCTTTAGTATCTTCAGGAAGACATTGACAGCCTTATGTTTAACTAAGAACTCACATGTCCATTTTGCAAGACTTTGTTTAAGTGATAGTAGTAGTTATCACGTTGCGCATACACATGGAGTTCCTGTTCATTGGAAGAAATAACTTCCTCACCTCACAGTTGGTTGTCTCATTACTCGCTGTCCAATCACTTGCATAACATTCAGCATTATCACTGATTACAATTTGGATGACAAGGCGGCATTTCAGATCAGTATATTTCATTTTCAAACCTCTTTGCTTTCAGCATAGTCATACTCTTTGAAACACAAAAGTGAATGTATACTGATATCAAGCAATGTTGCAGGGCTTCACCCTAGAACCATTCCAATCCAACCTCACATGGAACATCGTTCAGCTTATCCTGCAAGTTAAAGTGAGGGACAAATTGTATAAATACATTTTAAAATTTTTAATTTGCATATAAAACAAGAACCATATCAAATTTCAATGAAAGCCTATGCCGTACCGTAGTTCTGAATCCAAAATTGTTTTGTAATAAACAGACAAGGGACAAAAGCCACAGCCTAAAGCACAAATAGTGAAAATGTATTAGAATTTGGCAGCTTGTGTGAACGCAGCCTCTGAGATGCTGTAGAATTAATAAATGTGGATATGAGAGTGTTTACCAAATCAAACCAAAGTTAATTAGTTACAAACCTATCATAATAGGTGTTGTGTAAATGTAGTGGAAATACTTCTGCAATTCAACTAACTCATTCAACTAAATAATGATTATAGTAACTGTAATATAAGCAAGAAAAATAACATAAAAATGAGTACAATATACAGCTCTGGAAAAAATTAAGAGACCACTACACCTTTTTCTTTCCTTTCCAAAAAAGTTGAAAAGGAAGGTTTTGAGTGAGGAACAGAAGGGTTAAAATGAAGAGACCACTGCAAATTGAACGCTTCTGTTCCTCACTCAAAACCTTCCTTTTGTGAAGACTCCTCCTTCCTCTACGCCCCTCCCTGGGGAGTCGCGCTTCAGCAGGTCGACGTCACTGGCCTTCTAGCTGCCTCTGTCCCGTTTACTCCATGTCTGGTTTTTTGTTTTTCCTTGGATCATACAGCACACACCTGACACCCATCATTCATTACCTGTATATATACTCCCTCAGTCCTGGGTTCGGTGTCCTATGTTGATTTACTGTATGTTGCATTATTTTTTCATGTCGTTTTAAGGCGTTTACGCTGTAGTACTTTTGATCAAAGAGCTGTACTCATAAAAATACCTCCGGTATCTCTCCACCTGCGTTTGGGTCTCCCTTTCTTGGAACATTACAGAACATAGGACCAGTAGAAGAGACACCAGCAGAATGGAACACCATGGGGAAGCCGAGCCAACCAGCGTCCAGGAGCGCATGAAGAAACACGAGGACATGCTGGTCAGTCTCGGCTCAGCCATGGACCGGGTGTTAAAGACGATTACGGTCCTTGAGCAACGCCAAGACCAGCCACGAGCTCCAGTTACTCCTACCGTTCTGCAGTCCTTGAGCCCACTCGAGTCCGGCCCGCTTCGGCTTTCCCTACCCCGTTGCTACGACGGCGCTGCATCAGGATGCCAAGGGTTTCTCCTACAGTTGGAGCTTTACTTCCAGACGGCTGCGACGACCTCGACCGACTCGGAGAGAGTGGCAGCGCTGGTGAACTGTTTGACGGGGCAGGCGCTAGAGTGGGCCACCGCAGTCTGGAACTCAAGGGATCCCGTGCTCAGCGACTACGAGTCTTTGACCACCCACCGGAGGGAAGGGAGGCTGGCGAGCGCCTCTTCCATCTTCGCCAGGGCACCAAAACCGCCCAGGAATTTGCCTTGGAGTTCTGAACCCTTGCGGCTGGGTCTGGGTGGAATGAGAGAGCCCTTATAGACCACTACCGTTGCAGCCTACGGGAGGATGTACAGAGGGAACTGGCCTGTCGGGACGCCACCCTGTCACTAAACCAGCTGATTGACATGTCGATTCATCTCGACAACCTCCTCGCCACTCGTGGGCACATCGACAGGGGTGCTCTCACTCCACCCACACCTACCCCAGTTCCCGCTCCCGTTCCCATGGAATTGGGAGTCACCGGTAGTCGCCAGGCGGGGGCAGCCCTGGGAAGAAAGCAGGGGCAGTGCTTATATTGTGGCCGGAGTGGCCATTACGCCGCAACCTGCTACCAGCGCTTCCCGAGGGTAGGAGATGGCAGGTCTGACACCTTCGCACCTCCCAAGGAAACACACGCACATCCCCTAGGACAGCGATCAGATTCACTGGTGTATTTCCCTGTTTCCTTTCCTGAGTATCACGTTTCTGCACCCTGTCGTGCTATGATAGATTCGGGGTCAGCGGGTAATTTTATGGATAGGAATTATGCACGGGCACTCCACATACCAGTCAAACCGCTTCCTTCCCCTTTTCCCATCCGGGCCCTAGACAGTCAGCCTGTAGGAACCAAGCTGGTCACGGAATGTACCATTCCTCTCACCATGGTTACATAGCACACACACACGTAGAAAGGATAGTCTTCCATATCACAGAGTCCCCAGCAATCCCTGTGTTACTAGGGCTTCCCTGGTTAGCCCTTCACAACCCATGTGTTTCCTGGTCACAGAACGCCCTCTTGGGGTGGTCGCGAAGGTGTCAGGGAAGGTGTTGTGGGGTGTTGATTAATTCTACCACGGTGGAAAGTGTTGACAGTGTCTCCGACATTCCAATCCCCACTGAGTTTCGGGACTTAGCCCATGTATTTTCCAAAACACGGGCAACCAAATTACCCCCACATCGTCCTTGGGATTGTGCCATCTACCTCCGGCCGGGTTCTGTATTGCCCAGGGGTCATTTGTACCCTCTCTTGCGGGCAGAGACCGAGGCTATGGAAACATACATCTCGGAATCCCTGCAACAGGGGTACATACGCCCTTCCTCTTCACCAGTCTCCGCTAGCTTCTTCTTCGTGAGAAAAAAGGATGGTGGTTTGCGCCCCTGTATCGACTACTGACCGCTCAACCTCATTACCAAACGCTTCACTTACCCTCTCCCTCTCATCTCCGCAGTCACTGAGCAGATGCACGGGGCGTGCTTTTTCACGAAGTTTGACTTGCGGAGTGCCTACAACCTGGTGCGTATCCAAGAGGGAGATGAGTACAAAACGGCGTTCAGTACAACCACAGGCCATTTTGAGTACTTGGTAATGCCATACGGGCTGATGAATGCTCCATCAGTCTTCCAATCATTCGTCAACGAAATCTTCCGGACTTGTTGCCGCAGGGGGTGGTGGTTTACATTGATGATATATTGGTGTATTCCACTACTCGCAAACAACACGTTGCCATGGTACGACGGGTGCTTGGAAGACTGCTGGAGCATGAGCTCTATGTCAAATTGGAAAAGTGTTTGTTTTTCCAACACGCCGTCTCCTTCCTTGGATATCGAATCTCGTCAGCAGGGGTGGAGATGGAAAGGGACCGCATTAACGCCGTGCGTAATTGACCGACCCCAACCACGGTCAAGGCAGTACAACGGTTCCTAAGCTTTGCCAACTATTATCAGAGGTTCATTAGGGGTTTCGGCGGGGTGGCAGCCCCGATCACCTCACTGATGAAGGGTGGGCCCAGCAAGCTCCGCTAGACGGCTGAGGCGGACGGTGCCTTCCGGAAACTGAGGGAGCTGTTCACTTCGGCCACCGTCTTGGCTCACCCCAATCCTGAGTTGACCTTCGTGGTAGAGGTTGATGCTTCCGAGGTAGGGGTCGGAGCTGTCCTGTCCCAGCGCACGGGGTCTCCCCCCAACCTCCAAACCTGTGCCTTTTACTCAAAAAAGCTGACCCCTGCTGAGCGCAACTACAGTGTGGGGGATCGGGAGTTGTTAGCCATAGTCAAAGCCCTGATGGCGTGGCGGCATTGGCTCGAGGGGGCTAAACACCCTTTCCTCGTACAGACTGACCACCGCAACCTGGAATACCTCCGGGCAGCGAAGAGACTGAACCCCCGCCAGGCCAGGTGGGACCTGTACTTTGCATATACCTGGTAGTAAAAACTCCAAGGCTGACGCCCTGTCCCGCATGCATGGTCCTGAGGAGAGGATGGTCAGTGACGAGCCGATATTGCCAGACGGTTGCATTCTGGCCCCCGTGGTGTGGGCCCTAGACGACGAAATCCAGAGGGCTTTGCGCGCAGAGCCATCCCCTGCGCACTGTCCCCCTGGTCTTACGATACGTCCCTGCGGATGTAAGGGACAGGCTCCTGTACTGGGCCCATACCACCCCCTCCTCAGGCCATGCAGGTATAGGGTGTATAGTGCACAACCTCACTGGCAAGTACTGGTGGCCCGCTCTGACCAAGGATGTGATAATGTACGTCACTTCCTGCTCGGTGTGTGCCCAGAGCAAAACCCCTTGCCACCTTCCTTCAGGTAAATTGACCTAACCTAACCGATCTCCCTCCTTCCCAGGGTTTCACTACTGTCATAGTTGTTGTGGATCGGTTCTCAAAATCCTGCCGTCTCCTTCCTCTGCCTGGTATTCCGACGGCCCTGCAGACCGCGGAGGCCTTGTTCACCCACGTCTTCCGGCACTATGGAATACCGGAGGACATAGTGACTGACCAGGGTCCCCAGTTCACTTCGCGGGTTTGGAGGGCGTTCATGGAACGACTGGGGACCACGGTCAGCCTCACCTCCGGATTCCATCCCGAGTCCAACGGGCAGGTGGAGCGCATGAATCAAGAGGTCGGTAGGTTCCTGAAGTCCTATTGCCATGACCGGCCAGGGGAGTGGTCGGTGTACTCGCCGTGGGCCGAATATGCCCAGAATTCTCTCCGCCACTCCTCCACAAACCTCACAACTTTCCAGTGTGTGCTGGGATATCAGCCGGCCCTGGCCCCCTGGCACCCTAGTCAAACCGAGGCTCCTGTGGTGGATGAGTGGTTTCGGCACGCGGAGAACACATGGAACGCAGCCCATGTGCGCCTCCAGCGCGCCGTTCGCCGCCAGAAGGAACAGGCCGACCATCGCCGCATTGAGGCCCCAGTGTTTGTGCCGGGGGACCGGGTGTGGCTTTCAACTCGGAACCTCCCTCTCCGCCTGCCCTGCCGGAAGCTGGGCCCGCTGTTTGTAGGGCCGTTTAAAGTCCTGAGGGGAGTCAATGAGGTATCATACCGATTACAGCTTCCTGCTACATACAGTGCCTTGCGAAAGTATTCGGCCCCCTTGAACTTTTCGACCTTTTGCCACATTTCAGGCTTCAAACATAAAGATATAAAACTGTAATTTTTTTGTGAAGAATCAACAACAAGTGGGACACAATCATGAAGTGGAACGAAATTTATTAAACTTTTTTAACAAATAAAAAACTGAAAAATTGGGCGTGCAAAATTATTCAGCCCCCTTAAGTTAATACTTTGTAGCGCCACCTTTTGCAGCGATTACAGCTGTAAGTCGCTTGGGGTATGTCTCTATCAGTTTTGCACATCGAGAGACTGAACTTTTTGCCCATTCCTCCTTGCAAAACAGCTCAAGCTCAGTGAGGTTGGATGGAGAGCGTTTGTGAACAGCAGTTTTCAGTTCTTTCCACAGATTCTCAATTGGATTCAGGTCTGGACTTTGACTTGGCCATTCTAACACCTGGATATGTTTATTTGTGAACCATTCCATTGTAGATTTTGCTTTATGTTTTGGATCATTGTCTTGTTGGAAGACAAATCTCCATCCCAGTC
>JACXGI010003113.1:0-54191 GCA_016801175.1 Esox masquinongy | reverse complement strand
AGTCTTCTCCTTGTATGAGCTGAAAGTTTAGAGGGACGGCCGGGTCTTCGTAGATTTGCAGTGGTCTGATACTCCTTCCATTTCAATATTATCGCTTGCACAGTGCTCCTTGGGATGTTTAAAGCTTGGGAAATCTTTTTGTATCCAAATTCGGCATTAAACTTCTCCACAACAGTATCTCGGACCTGCCTGGTGTGTTCCTTGTTCTTCATGATGCTCTCTGCGATTTAAACGGACCTCTGAGACTATCACAGAGCAGGTGTATTTATACGGAGACTTGATTACACACAGGTGGATTCTATTTATCATCATTAGTCATTTAGGTCAACACTGGATCATTCAGAGATCCTCACTGAACTTCTGGAGAGAGTTTGCTGCACTGAAAGTAAAAGGGCTGAATAATTTTGCACACCCAATTTTTCAGTTTTTTATTTGTTAAAAAAGTTTGAAATATCCAATAAATTTCGTTCCACTTCATAATTGTGTCCCACTTGTTGTTGATTCTTCACAAAAAATTACAGTTTTATATCTTTATGTTTAATGCCTGAAATGTGGCAAAAGGTCGAAAAGTTCAAGGGGGCCGAATACTTTCGCAAGGCACTGTATCGTATTAATCCCTCTTTCCATGTGTCTCTCCTCAGGCCGGTGGTAGCAGGTCCTCTCCATGAGGCAGGGGTGCAGGAGGCCCCTCCACCCCCTTTGGACATTGAGGGGGACCCGGCGTATGCGATTCCTGCTCTGTTGGACTTGCGACCCCGGGCGGGGGGCCTCCACTACCTTGTGAATTGGGAGGGGTACGGCCCAGAGGAACGATGCTGGGTGCCCGCCCGGGACGTACTCGACCCTTCATTGTGCAGGGTCACCCCTCACATTTTTGCAAATATTTGATTATATCTTTTCATGTGACAACACTGAGGAAATGACACTTCGCTGCAATGTAAAGTAGTGAGTGTACAGCTTGTATAACACTGTAAATTTGCTGTCCCCTCAAAATAACTCAACACACAGCCATTAATGTCTAAACCACTGGCAACAGAAGTGAGTACACCCCTAAGTGAAAATGTCCAAATTGGGCCCAAAGTGTCAATATTTTGTGTGGCCACCATTATTGTCCAGCATTGCCTTAACTCTCTTGGGCATGGAGTTCACCAGAGCTCCACAGGTTGCCACTAGAGTCCTCTTCCACTCTTCCATGACGACATCACGGAGCTGATGGATGTTAGAGACCTTGTGCTCCTCCACCTTCCGTTTGAGGATGCCCCACAGATGCTCAATAGGGTTTAGGTCTGGAGACATGCTTGGCCAGTCCATCACCTTTACCGTCGGCTTCTATAGCAAGGCAGTGGTTGTCTGCCTTGCTATAGAAGGTCGGTATCATGTTGGAATACTGCCCTGCGGCCCAGTCTCCGAAGGGAGGGGATCATGCTCTGCTTCATTATGTCACAGTACATGTTGGCATTCATGGTTCCCTCAATGAACTGTAGCTCCCCAGTGTCGGCAGCACTCATGCAGCCCCAGACCATGACACTACCACCACCATGCTTGACTGTAGGCAAGACACACTTGTCTTTGTACTCCTCACCTGGTTGCTTCCACACCTTGACACCATCTGAACCAAATAAGTTTATCTTGGTCTCATCATACCACTGGACATGGTTCCAGTAATCCATGTCCTTAGTCTGCTTTTCTTCAGCAAACTGTTTGCGGTCTTTCTTGTGCATCATCTTTTGAAGGGGCTTCCTTCTGGGACGACAGCCATGCAAACCAATTTGATGCAGTGTGCGGCGTATGGACTGAGCACTGACAGGCTGACCCCCCACCCCTTCAACCTCTGCAGCAATGCTGGCAGCACTCATATGTCTATTTCCCAAAGACAACCTCTGGATATGACACTGAGCATGTGTACTTAACTTCTTTGGTCGACCATGGTGAGGCCTGTTCTGAGTGGAACCTGTCCTGTTAAACTACTGTATGGTCTTGGCCACCGTGCGGCAGCTCAGTTTCAGGGTCTTGGCAATCTTCTTATAGCCTAGGCCATCTTTATGTAGAGCAACAATTCTTTTTTTCAGATCTTCAGAGAGTTCTTTGCCATAAGGTGCCATGTTGAACTTCCAGGGACCAGTATGAGGGAGTGTGAGAGCGATGACACCAAATTTAACACACCTGCTCCCCATTCACACCTGAGACCTTGTAACACTAACGAGTCACATGACACCGTGGAGGGAAAATGGCTAATTGGGCCCAATTTGGACATTTTCACTTAGGGGTGTACTCACTTTTGTTGCCAGTGGTTTAGACATTAATGGCTGTGTGTTGAGTTATTTTGAGGGGACAGCAAATTTACAGTGTTATACAAGCTGTACACTCACTACTTTACGTTGCAGCAAAGTGTAATTTCCTCAGTGTCGTCACATGAAAAGATATAATCAAATATTTGCAAAAATGTGAGGGGTGTACTCACTTTTGTGAGATACTGTATATATACTTCCTCAGTCCTGGCTTCGGTGTCCTATGTTGATTTACTGTACGTTCCATTATTTTTTCATGTCGTTTTAAGGCGTTTACGCTGTAGTACTTTTGATCCAAGAGCTGTACTCATAAAAATACCTACGGTATCTCTCCACCTGCGTTTGGGTCTCCCTTTCTTGGAACAATACACCTTTTTGAATTTTTTGGAAAGGAAATAAAAAGGTGCAGTGGTCTCTTATTTTTTTCCGGAGCTGTATTATTACACGCTTGTACAAAATACAGTCATACTTCCTGACCAACTTGACAGAGACCCAGTGATGTAGTATTTAATGTAGTAGATCACCCTGGGACAAAATTACTACACAAATAGGCATGTCAAACATAAAAGTTAAAAATGCTGTATGTGTGACCACCAACACTCAATCTAGAGGTGACCGCCTGGCCAAACTAAGCATTCGGTGGAGAAGGGCCTTGGTCAGGGAGGAGACTCCACAGTTTCTGTATGGAGACGATCTCTACAGCACTCCACCAATCAGGCCTTGATGGTAGAGTGGCCAGGCAGAAGCCACTCCTCAGTAAAATGTTCTTTTTTTGGCAGACAGCCTAAAAGATAAGTGTTTATATCATCCAAACCAGCAGACTTGTATGGGTACAATTTTAGCAACTCCTTCTGTACCTAATTTACTTGTATAGGCCTAAAGGGGAAATGAGGGGGTATCCAGAGGGGGAGCTCTGTAGAGAGTAGAAGGACCAGTATGGGCAGTAGTAGTAGTCTGGGCAGATTGTCAGTAGATATATTTCATTTTCATACCAGAGTGCTGTAAGTAACTAGAATGAAGAATATTGTTTCCCATGGATTTTACTGTATTCTAGAATTTTTTAGGACCAGAACCACTGGTCACAACTTTATATTTGTAAAAATCTGCCTTAATTAATTTCCTAATTGCCTGAGTAGCCAACATTATGCGCCAAAGCAGGTGTTTATGGTGGAACAGCTCAGACAGTTTAAAACAGAACCCGGGGCTATAATAGTTTTTGCTATAGACTTTCTTGAGATGGGCATGTTTATTCATAACTTGAGGAAAATAATGTTTCAAATAAGACCATGAATCCTCAGCCAAGATTTATTCTTGAACTAACTCTTGAAGGAATATTCTCTACAGTTGTGGTAAGGTTTCTGTTTAGCTGGGTTGAGAGTGTTTGTTTACACACAGCCGTGACCTGGTGACCAATGCGTATACGATGCCAAGTGATGGAATAACTGGACAAGGTGACTGCCTGTCAAACATAACCTAGTTAATAATAAAACATTGGCTTGAACCGAACACATTTATGTTAGGTATACACAAATCAATCAGATAATGTGTGTGCTTTACTCTGCACCAAAGATGGTGAACACTGTAAAGAAGATTTACTCATTCTTTTCCTGTCTACTTAAAGTGGTGGTATAGTTTACTTGGGTCATTGACCGGAGGTCTTCCTCTTGTGCTGACAGATCTTAATATATACGTTGGTGTAAATGTTAAGACTCAGTCAGTCTAGACATCAGTCTAGACAATTGCTTGATAAACTGCCTACACAGGAAATTTCTAGCTAAAGACTGTTCCTGGACTCAAGAAGTGCTCTTGCTACAATAGTAATGAAAGGGCATCTTCTACTGACGTTTTGGCTCCTGCATTGTAAAAGTCCAATTCAGATGCTTTAGGCACATTCATTTGTTGGTGTTACTTGCTGTGATATCAATGGGCCTCATTCACCAACCATTCTGAAGACGGAATTCCTTCTTAAAACGCACTTAAGCAGTTTCCACGAAAAATCTGACATTCACCAATGTTTTCTTATTTGGGATTTGTTCTTTGGTAAGAACAGAATCTATGCACACTCAAGAGCACACTTACGCACACTTGAGTGCTGACATACATGTTTGTGCCAAATAATCAGTTATTGCGTTTTCTTCAATTCTACAGTTTTATACTACTTCGTCATATATTGCATCTGAACATTAGATCATTTTTTCGCGCATTAACATCACGCCAAGTTTGAATATTTAGCTAGATACCATTAAGCAATTGTGCTAAATGGATGAACTTTTCTTATGAACTTTACTTCCATCACAAATAGCATCTATGAACTGAATGGCTTTTGCCACTGGTCGTGTTAATAGCCAGAAATACTTGTATCTTACTATTTGGAGTAGTCATAAGAATTGAGCAATTGCTAGCAAGACTGAATACAAACATTACACTGCCCAAAAATATTTAATTTCATGGCACAACAACATTTGTTTTCCTTTCATACGTTGACACAATAACTATCAACATAGGTTACGATAACTGACTATTTGGTCAAGTGAAAAGACGAGAGTGTGAGGTTCTGTTTTCTTCGTTTTGTTGTTGTCGTTGTCCCTGAATGTAGCCTGTTCTGTTTGTCCTCCCAGGCCAGTCCCCTCCGGCAGTCCTCCCAGGCCGGTCCCATCCGACAGTCCTCCCTGGCCGGCCAAGCCTGGCGTCCCTGCCTCGCTGGCCCTGCCCGGCATCCCTGGTGCTGCCCTAGGCGCAGCGTGCTCACCGGTGCCGACATCCCGCTCTACTCTGAGGAGGAACTCCTGCCTGCCATCCACCCCGCCCTACCCTTTGGACTTTTGTTGGGGCATCCAGGAGTCCGCCCCTTGGGGGGGGTTCTGTGTGGTTCCGTTTTGTTTTTGCCGTTCTCCCTGAATGTAACCTCTTCTGCTTGGTTTACATCCTTCGTTCTTGAATGTAGCTTGTCCTTCTGTTGTTATTGTTTTCACCTGTGTCTTGTTATCTCCTTATTTAGCCTGCCCAGTTCTGTTTAGCCTTTGTCGAGTTATTGAATGTGTTTTATGTATGTTTCTCAGCCTGCCTGCCTTATCTTCCTGCTGTCTTGTTGTTTATTCGCCTGCCCTAGTGTTATCATTAAACCATCATTGTATGTTGATTCTGTGCCTGGCGTCCTGTGTTTCCTAATCGTGACAGAGAGAATTGTAGAAACACCTCTACTGTGCAAGGGGTTGTGGTCTATTTTACCCCAAAAAGCATGCACAGATGCATTCTTCAAAAATACACCAGAAATAGGAGACCATCTGGGAACTTTTGGCATACTATTTTCAGCGTACTATGGTTTGGGACTTACTATACAAATCTTCTCGCATACTAATCTGGCATGCTATATAGTATGCAAGTATGCGATTTGTCATTCAGACTCTGTGCGTGCACATGGCCCTGCTGCATTATGCCCTTTTATGGGGATTGGCGGGGCATTTACCTATGCTAATTAGGAACAACTGGCACGTGCTTTCAATTTACGAGGACAATGGGATTCATCATCATAAGAACATAGGTGCGAACAATTCTGCGGTTTAAGAACACGTCATGAATCTGACATAGACTTTTCTTAGGACCTTTCTCAAGAACAAATTTAAGAAAAAACTTAGAAGGATATTGGTGAATGAGGCCCAATGCTCTAGCTATATAGACCAACATTAAATTTTCACTTTCTCAAGGTACAACTTTTATTCCTGTGCAAATTGATGAATTAGAATCCATAGCTAGTCTCCTACTTTATTTCTCCATAATATGTTTTTATGTTGTTAAGTGGCTGGTTCCATTGCTGAAGTGTATATTTACAGTTTCGTTATTATGTGAGCAAATTAAGCCTATGACTGAATTCTTTTATTACTAATCCCAGAATGTTTTCAGAATGACAGGTTATTGGAAGATAAGATAACAAATATAAATGGTAACAGCCAGAAATACCTGATGGATGCAGGTGAATGTTTGAGCCTTGTGAATAGCTAGATCCTGACCAGCAGTGTACTCTAGTGTCCTGGTGCAATGCTGCAGTTTTATGATGAGGTAGTACAGTTGTGCTTATAAATTTGCATACCCTGGCAGAAATTGTGAAATTTAGGCATTGATTTTGAAAATATGACTGATCCTGCAAAAAAACTCTTTTTTTTGAGGATAGTGATCATATGAAGCCAAGGATAGTGATCATATGAAGCTATTTATTTTCACATAGTTTTTTGGCTCTTAGCTCTCACGTGGATACACTGAGCAGGCTAGATACTGATCCATGGGGAGCAGAAGAGAACTGTCAAAAGACAAGCGTAACAAGGTAATGGAACTTTATAAAGATGGAAAAGGATATCAAAATATAGCCTTGCAAATGCCAGTCAGTACTGTTTAATCATTTATTAAGAAGTGGAAAATTCAGGGATCTCTTGATACCAAGCCAAGTTCAGGTAGACCAAGAAAGATTTCATCCAAAACTGCCAGAAGAATTGTTCGGGATACAAAGAAAAACCCACAGATAACCTCAGGAGAAATACAGGCTGCTATGGTAAAAGACGGTGTGATTGTTTCAAGGAGCATGATACGACGATACTTGAACAAAAATGAGCTGCATGGTCGAGTTGCCA
Source organism: Esox masquinongy (assembly GCA_016801175.1). Taxonomy (NCBI): domain Eukaryota; kingdom Metazoa; phylum Chordata; class Actinopteri; order Esociformes; family Esocidae; genus Esox; species Esox masquinongy. The sequence goes on along the minus strand of JACXGI010003113.1, from coordinate 47,281 downwards.
GAAAGAAGCCTTTACTGCGCCAATGCCACAAAAAAGCCTAGTTACAATATGCCCGACAACACCTTGACACGCCTCACAGCATCTGGCACACTGTAATTTGGAGTGACGAGACCAAAATAGAGCTTTATGGTCACAACCATAAGTGCCATGTTTGGAGAGGGGTCAAGAAGGCCTATAGTGAACAGAATACCATCCCCACTGAGAAGCATGGTGGTGGCTCCCTGATGTTTTGGGGGTGTGTGAGCTCTCAAGGCACACGGAATCTTGTGAAAATTGATGGCAAGATGAATGCAGCATGTTATCAGAAAATACTGGCAGACAATTTGCATTCTTCTGCACGAAAGCTACGCATGGGACGCTCTTGGACGTTCCAGCACGACAATGACCCTAAGCACAAGGCCAAGTTGACCCTCCAGTGGTTACAGCAGAAAAAGGTGAAGGTTCTGGAGTGGCCATCACAGTCTCCTGACCTTAATGTCATGGAGCCACTCTGGGGAGATCTCAAACGTGCGGTTCATGCATGACCTGGAGGCATTTTGCCAAGACGAATGGGCAGCTATACCACCTGCAAGATTTCGGGGCCTCATAGACAATTATTATAAATGACTGCTTTCTGTCATTGATGCAAAAAGGGGGCAATACACAGTATTAAGGACTAAGGGTATGCAGACTTTTGAACAAGGGTCAGTTCATTTTTTTCTTTGTTGCCATGTTTTGTTTTATGATTGTGCCATTCTGTAATGACCTAAAGTTGAATGTGAATCCCATAACAAATAAAAGACATGTGTTTTGCCTGCTCACTCATGTTTTCTTTACAAATAGTACATATATTACCAATTCTCCAAGGGTATGCAAACTTTTGAGCCCAACTGTATGTCCCAATCAGTCCCAATACTGGCACACTAGCTTACTATATACTAAACAGTATGTTCTTCACCATCATCTGCGAAGTACATACTTATAGTACTTGAGATTCAGCTATTGTTTACGGGTAAATTTATTGGCGGTTAATTGGTCCCGAGTGCTTTACATGTATTTTGTTTCAATGTATCATTGGAGATTAGGCATTCTTGTCTAGCCTAATGTCGTCGCCAGTCACATTTCCATCGAAGCATATTCTGATATTGGAATTAACAAACAGCCTGCATGCTCTGCATAAATTACAGATCTCCTCTGATTAATGCTTGTAGAACATCCTTAGCAACCTTGACTACTTTATGCCTTTTCCTATTCAAGTAGCCTATTTCATGCATTTGATTGAAATTGGGAATGATTTAATTAACCATCCGTCAAGAAAGCCAATGTTTACATGCCCCCACCTGAAGCCCATTCTAACCACATTTCAGCCTAAACATCAAAGTACAATACCTTGAAAGGCTTAGGTGTGATACAGTGTTGGATCAAATGCCTGCACACCTAGCAGCTCTCCAGATAAGGACGAACATGTGTTTTATACAGTAGCCTAAGGTAGCAGTTGATGTACTTAGTACCTTAATCAATAGAACTATATAAGATGGTAGAAGTATGGGATCGTAGACCAGCAACCTTCTATTTAGATGTACATGGGCTACATATAGATGCTGCCATTTATTGTGGTACATTATGGACTGACATTGACGGGTTGTGGCAACTTGCATTTATTTCAATCCAAGTCAAGCACTGTCCATAGTTTACAATATCACACAAAATGTCTTTAACATAATGCACTGATTTTTAAACAGAAATGTGTGTTTTAAGAGTAACATATGAACACATTCTAAAACTTTAATTAATGTTATCTACAGAAGATTATGAAATTAATTAGGATTGATTATTGTAATAGTTTGAGAGCACTATTTTATTATTAAATATATGTTTAAATATATTTTTGTGTTCTTGTTATTTGGCATATTATTTCAAATGCTTTTCTGTGTTATCTATATAATATTAAATAGTTGTGAAGTTCCCAAAAAAGCAAGTTGCTTTCATGAATACATCATGCCCAACCCCAAATGGACTGGTGCACTACGCAACTCCCGTGCTGAAAATGAGTCCCACTCCGGCCCTGTCCTGGTGTAATATTTCCGGGGGTAAAATCTTCAAAGGGAACAGGCAAACGTTTCGATTATAGAAATTAACAAAGACTAATGGGGCCTTTAAATCAACGATGTACTATACAAGTGACACCGCCTGGCCACGCTCAGTCGCCATCATGTAAGTGCATACAAGCTAAAAAGCAATTAATTAGTAAGACAATTTTTCCTCATAATTTCAGATTATTTTTCGTCTGCTTTTGTTACTATTTTAATTGTATCTTTTTTATTCTCTAATTACCTTGCGATATAAATACGTTTCCGATGTCAATAAAGCCCTTTTATTGGAATTTAAATGTAGTCCTTAAAAAGGATGACAAGCGCTTTTATTTTGAAAGCTCATTCCTACAAACCGGAAATAGAATAGATGCTCTTATTCTCGCTGATGTACATGTCTGGACAAAGCAGCGACAGAAAAAACATGAGTCGCTGCAATCGTCCTCTTCTCGTTTTGAAAATGGCTATGTAAATAAAAAAGAACTAAATACAACCATCGTGTGTCCAGTGGACTCCTCAACATGGCAACTGAGGAGGAGAGGGGCGTTGTGCGTGTCAAAGTCAAGGTGAGGAATACTGTAATGAATGATGGAATTGCTGCGGCTGTAACGTAACGAAGCTGTCGTTTTTTGACAGGTATCACATTTCCAGGTAGAGATAGCTAGCAATTGACATTTCTGTGGCCTGCGTATTTTAGCCAGTTTTCGTTCTATCAAGCTTGTAGGAAGCTTGCTTTATGTTTGGCATACCGTATGGCCATCCAATACCATCTCCCCTGTCCAGATGATTGCTTTGTTGTTTTTAGCATTGGTTGCTAACATCTAAGGAGGTGGACAGTTATTCTAACGTAACCCTGTATTGGATCTTTTGACAATTGAAAGTCATTAAGTATCTAGCTAAAATAACGGATTAGGACGATTCGATTATTGATAATGGGGGCCCTACCTGCTGTTGTGATGATGCGTTGTGGTCGTGCACATGAGAAAAAAATAGAAACCAATTTCTCAGTCATCTGAGCACGAGAGTCTTGACAGCAAGGTTAATTATCTTATTCCAAATAATGAACTCAGTGATTCATAAGAAATACAGTGACGTGGCTGGTTGGTTTAACGCTTATTTGGATGCTTAGTACAAGTGAGTCATTGAGTAAATATTGCCATTACCAGTCACCTGAAAATTAAAACGGTTTTCTTTTCCTCATGACAATGTCTGTAGAATTAAAAACATTCTTATGGTGTTGGGGATACAATGCAACAGTGCTCTACTGTGTATTCTGTGTTATATAGCTCTCATTAACACAGTACTTCATTTTATTATGGTAGGACATACCATTGCCCATAGTTCACGTGTTGCCTTGTCAAAAGGATGTTCAGTTAACTCCAGATAGGGTGGTCATGTACGGTTGTGACATTTGTGAGTGCCTTTAGAAAGTATTCAGACTCCTTAACTTTCTCCACATTTTATTGTGCTATAGACTGAGAGAAGTCCATTACACAATTTCGATAATGACAAATTAAAACACGTATTTAGAAATGTGTACCAATTTATAGAAAATGAAATACTTAAATATCTCAGGTACGTAAGTATTCACCTTGACTTCAAATTCAGTTCAGAGGCATCCTGTGTCCTTTCATCATCCTTGAGATGTCTCTAAAGTTTAATTGGAATCCAACTGTGGCAAATTCAATTGATCAGACAGAAAGGCACACACGTAAAATTAGATCCCACACTTCAATGCTCTTTCAACAACAACTGGCTACACATGCCACAATATTCGTTGTGGATGGGCAAAGATCCAAACCCAGGGTGTAAAAAATGCAAGGTATGTGTTAAAGAGTTTGATGTTTCAAATATGGTTGAGGCTGCGTTATCAAGCTATATGAGAGGGACAAAAGACATCAGCTGCATGGCAGCTGAGGCAACCTTCACCCCCATCACATGCATTGTAATACCCGTTATGTACATTTTGGGGCGGTTTCCCAGACAGGGATTAAGCCTAGTGCTAGACTAAAAAGCTGGGAAACTGCCTCTCAATGATTTACTGTTAAATATGTGAAGGTACCATATGCATATTTATAATTTTACATATTGATACTGTTATTGTAGCTTATTTCAATATAAAATCTATTGATAAATGTTTGAATCAACCTATTTGTGTAATTCCTCAGTTATTACTTAGTATTGCAATAGTGGGACTTAAAATATCATGTTTTTTGTTTTGCTTTCATAATTAATTTTATGTATATGTAAATGCCACAAATTTATCATAAAAAATTGGTCAAAAGTCATGGAATTCCATTTGTCAAAATGTGTCTGAGCCCTGTAAAAGGCATGCTGTGACAAACGACTCTTAATGGTTTATTTCTGCTACACCGTTTCCAAAAAAGTTTGGAAAAATGTAAATTAAGTCAGAATGCAGTTATGTGCAAATCATTTAAAGCCTATATTCCATAGAATATAAAGCCAACAATATCACATGTTGAAACTGAGACATTTTATTGTTGCTTGAAAAGTATATGCCCACTTTGAATTTGATGCCAGCAGCACATTTCAAAAAAGTTGGGACAGAGGCAACAAAAGACTGGAATAGTTGTGTAAAGCTAAAATACTAAACCTGGTGGAATATCACACAACTAATTAGGTCAATTGGCAACAGGTCAGTAACATGATTGGGTATTAAAAGATCATTCCAAAGAGGATGGATCTGTCAGAAGTGAGGATGGGGAGGGGTTCACCACTCTATGAAAGAGTGCGTGGGCAAGTAGTGCAAAATTTAAGAATAACGGTTTCTCAACATAAAATTGTAAAGAGTTTGGGGATGTCACCATCTATGGTGATGATTTATAGAATCCGGAGAAAAGATTTAGAGAATCCGGAGAAATCTCTGTTTGCAAGAGAAAAGGCCAAAAACCAATACTGGATGGCCGTGATCTTCGGGGCCTCAGACGGCACTGCCTTAAAAACAGACACGATTCTGTAATGGAAATCACTGCATGGGCTCAGCTACACTTCCGAAAACCATTGTCGGTGAACACAGTACATTGCTGCATCCACAAATACAAGTTAAACTCTACCATGCAAAGAAGAAACATATATATATATATAAACAAGATCCAGAAACGCCGCCGCCTTCTCTGGGTCCGAGCTCATCGAAGATGGACTGAGGCGAAGTGGAAAACTATCCTGTAGGCTGACAAATCAAAATCTGAAATTATTTTTGGGAATCATGGACGCCGCATCCTCCAGATTAAAGAGGAAAGAGACCGTCCGGGTTCTTATCAGCGCACAGTTCAAAAGCCAGCATCCGTGATGGTATGGGGGTGCACATGACATGGGTGATTTGCACATCTGTGAGGTGAACGCACGACTAATGCTGAACAATGTATATAGGTTTTGGAGCAACATATGCTGCCATCCAGACAACGTCTTTTTCAGGGAAGGCCTTGATTATTTCAGCAAGACCATGCCAAACCACATTCTGCACATATCACAACACCATGGCTCGGTAGTAAAAGAGTCCAGGTGCTAAACTGGCTGGCCTGTAGACCAGACCTGTCCCCCATTGAAAACATTTGGCACATTATGAAACGAAAAATACAGCAAAGGAGACCCTGAACTTTTGAGCAGCTGAAATCCTATATCAAGCAAGAATGGGAAAATATTTCATTTTCAGAACTACAGCAAGGTCTCCTCTGTTCCCAAATGCTGACAGAGTATTGTTAAGAGGTGATACAACACATTGGTAAACATCTCTGTCCCAACTTTTTTGAAACGTGTTGCTGACATCAAATTCAAAATGGGCATATTTTTCCAAAAACAGTAACATTTCTCAGTTTGAACATTTGATATGTTGTCTTTGTACTTTTTTCAAATAATATAGGAATAAATGATTTGCAAATCATTGCATTCTCTATTTGTTTGCATTTAATGCAGCGTCCCAACTTTTTTGGAAATAGGGTTGTATTTGTATTTTATAACCAGGTCTTTTTTGTAAAAATAATTTAATTCATGATTAAATTAAGGTAAATAACATACCTTCCCTATGGTGAAGCATGGTAGTGGCTGGATTATGCTATGGAGATGCTTCTCAGAGGCTGGGAATGGGAGACTGGTCAGGACAGAGCAACAGAGCAAAATACAGAGAGGTCTTTGAAGAAAACCTGATCCAGAGTGCAAATAAATTCAGACTGGGATGGGGATTCATCTTTCAACATGACAACAATCTGAAGCACACAGTCCAGACAACGCCAGAGTGTCTTCGGTACAAGTCTGAATCTCCTTGAGTAGTCCAGCCAAAGCCTGGCTTGAACACCATTGAACAGCCTGTGACCTGAAGATAGCAGTTCACTGATGCTCCTCATTAAATCAGACAGAGAAAATCTAGAAGGAAGAATGAGAGAAACAAATCCAGGAAAGCAAAGCTAGTAGCGGCATTACCAAGAAGACTTGAAGCGAGGATTGCTGCTTAAGGCGCTTCCACACAGTACTGAATAAAGGGGATGAAGACTTATGTACATAACATATGTCAGATTTTTATTTTAAATAAATTGCCACAAATTTCTAAAAACTTGTTTTTGCTATTTCATTATGGGGTCTTGTGTGTAGATTGATGGTAAGAAAAATGTAGTCTTGTGGAGAAAGTGAATGGGTCTAAATACTTTCCCAAGATGCTGCAATTATAGAAATGTAAACCCAATAACTAGGCATGAATTTGTAAGGTTGTAATATTTAAGGAATACCATCATTCTGCACATTATTTTGGAATAATAAACAACAATGCAACCATTTTTCCAAGTACAGAATGGTAGGGTTTATCCAGCTTATAACACAGTGTACAAGTTGTTATTATAAATGAACATGTGCTTAACCATGTTTTGGTTACTACAGACATGGTTTCTGCTATTCTTTCAGTGTAGGCATGTGGCTCCATTATTGTACCTACACTATTAAGCTAACTTGTTATTTATATAATGTTGGCTACAGTTACCCATAGCTAGCGTTCTTCAGGGTGCCTTTGGCCATGATGAGCGTTTTGTCCAATGAAACTTGGTTACAACACTGAACTGCAGTCAGGTTAAGACCACTGGTGAGCACGATGAGCTGGCAGAGGAGTTTCTGTGAGACAGTTTCTGACAGTTTGCACATAAATTCATCTGTTGTGCAAGCCCTAGTATTGGATCATCCCACAGGTGAAGATGCCACATGTGGAAGGCCTGAGCTGGTGTGGTTACATGTGGTCTGTGGTTTGAGGCCGGTTGGACATACTACCAAATGATCTAAAACACTTATGGTGGAGAAATTAACATTAAACTCCCCAACAACAGCTCTTGGACATTCCTGCATTCAGCATGCCGATTGCACACTAAAGTACCTCAAAACCTGAGAAATCCGTGGCACTGTGTGACAAAACTGCACATTTACGGTGGCCTTTTATTGTCCCCAACACTAGGTGCACCTATGTAATGATCATCCTGTTTAATCAGCTTCTTGATATGATACACCTGTTAGGTGGATTGATTATCTTGGCAAAGGTGAAATATTATGGCAAAGAAACGTCACAATCACTTTACTTCAAAAGTATTTATATTTTTGTGTTAGGAAAGCTTACATTGCTACCACACACAACAGAAGCACAGTCATAGGCAGATTGAGCTCTGAACAAGGATTTCTGTGAGGAGGGAGCTGCTCCTCCTTCTAAGCACATCAAAGTATGATGTGACTGGGGAGAAAGAAAGAAAGAAAGAAAGAAAGAGAAAGAAAGAAGGCAGTCAAACATCAGTGATCTTCAGTTTGGATAGTTGAGTTTTTCCTACTGAGAATTCTTAGTTAGATGATCATTTAAACCTAAGGTCTTAAAACGGTTCCATGGAGGGCTGAGTGTCTGCGGGTTTTCGCTCTCACCTTGTACTTGATTAGTTAGGTCACTAATTGATCAGTTTCTACCCTCACCTGGTTGTTTAGGTTGGAACTGGGAACCAATTTATAGGAAAAACTAAAACCTGCAGACACTCGGCCGTCCATGGAACCATTTTGACACCCCTGATTTAAACACTTGTTTTAGAAACATATGCTTTCTGGTCATTTCAAATATTGCAGAAAGATTAATTACCAAGATTCATAGTAAATGGGAGTTGTAGAATTTGAACATTTAGGTCCTATGTTAGCTAGACATGTTAAACTGGTCATATTATTTCAGAAACTCTTTTGAAAGGTAGGGTTTCAGAGATTTTTGCAAAATGGAAAGGGTGTCTGCTGTCCTAACCTCAAGAATATGCTGATTCTACATATAGCTGGGTGACATTGGAGAACTTGGGAAAGTTGAACACCAGATGGGCAGGCTGTAGCATTCTAGATAGGTGCCAAGGTTTTGATGCCACGGGCAGGAAGCCCTACCAACAGTGAGTTTTACTCCAGACATAAGATGACAAGTGCCTGAGTTAGAACCTACACCACTTCCTTTGCAAAAAATGAAAAGTAATAATAATGTAAATACCTATTTTTTTTTTTTTTTAAATCTTCCGAAGGACCGCCTGCAGTAGCTCTGCATCCCCGGTTAAATACTCCTTTCTAAGTGGAATGCGTACAGACAGATAATACATACTAAACAAAACATACAGATAAGAGATATGCTTGTAATACAAAAGAAACCATTTAGTGGGATATCAATGGGTAAAGTAGTCTAGACCGCCTATAGTGTCCTAAATGCACTCTGTGGCTCACCATTGGAAACATAGGGCTAGGATGCAGTTAACACTGTACTGTGTTTATATAAACGGTACCAGTCAAAGGTTTGGATACACCTACTCATTCAAGGGTATTCTTTAGTTGTAATACTTTCCCCATTATAGAATAATAGTGAAGACATCAGAACCATGAAATAACCGTTATGGAATCATGGTAGTAACCATAAGTGTTTAACAAATCAGAATACATTTCATATTGTAGATTCTTTAAAGTAGCCACCCTTTCCCTTGATGACAGCTTTGCACAGTCTTTGCATTCTGTCAACCAGCTTCATGAGGTAGCCACCTGGTATGCATTTCAGTTGACAGGTGTACCTTGCTAAAAGTACATTTGTGGAATTTGTTTCTTTCTTAATGCGTTAGACCCAATAGGTTGCATTATGACAAGGTTGTGTTGGTATACAGTAGACCATCATTACTGTCGTAGGCCATATTATGGCAAGAACAGTTCAGTCAACCAGAAAAATGTCAAGAAATTTGAAACTTTCTAAAAGTGAAGTCTCAAAAACCATCAAGTGCTATGATGAAACTGGGTCTCATGAGGACTGCCACAGGATAGAAAGACCCAGTTATCTCTGCTGCAGAGAATAAGTTCATTAGTTACCAGCCTTAGAAATCGGCAGTTAACTGCACCTCAGGTTGCAACCCAAATAAATTCTTCACAGAGTTCAAGTAACAGACACATCACAACATCAACTGTTCAGAGGAGACTACTTTGAATTGCTGCAAAGAAACCTCTGCTGAAGGACACCAATAATAAGAAGAGACTTGTTGGGCCAAGAAACACAAGAAATGGACATTGTACCAGTGGATATCTGTCCTTTGGTCTAATGTGTCCATAATCGATTTTTAGGTCGAACCGATGTGTCTTTGTGACATGCAGAGTGAGTAAAAAGATGATGTCTGCTTGTTTGGTTCCCGATGTGAAGCATGGAGGAGGAGATGTGATGGTGTGGGGTTGCAAGTGTGTTGTTGATTTATTTAGAACTCAAGGCACACTGTCAGTATGGCTACCACAACATTCTGCAGCGACGCGCCATCCCATCTGGTTTGCGCTTAGTGGGACTATCATTTGTTTTTCAACAGCACAGTTATACAAAACACATCTCCAGGTTGTGCAAGGGCTTTTTGGCCAAGGAGAGTGATGGGGTGTCACTAGACTTCAACCCAATTGAGATGGTTTGGGATGAGTTGGACTGCAGAATGAAGGACAAGCTGCCAACAAGTACTCACTATGTGGGACTGTTGGAAAAGCATTCCAGGTGAATACCTCATGAAACTGGTTGGGGGAATGCCAGGAGTGAGCAAACCTGTCATCATGGCAAAGAGTGGCTAATCTAAAAATTAAATGTAATTCAATTTGTTTAACACTTGGTTACTACATGATTCCATATGTGTAATTTTATAATGTTGATGTCTTCACTATTCTACAATGTGGAAAATAAATAAAAATAAAGGAATACCACTTGAATGAGTTGGTGTTTGCAAATCTTTGATTGGTGCTGCATGTCACTGAGTTTAGAATGGTAGCCTGGGTTCTAGTTTTGAAATTCATAAAGAGAGGAAGCCAGACTTAGCTTTTTACTGAAAATTCAGGAAATGTATGCAGATTTGATAATTGAAAGGCTTACAATGTCCTGTATCTCAATGAATGTTTACATGATTGATTCTCACCTTTGTCAGAAGTGTGAGGGGATGCTGCCAGTGGAGTTTCGCTCATTTGCTGTGGATCCCCAGATTACGTCACTGGAGGTGCTACAGCACATCCTCATCCGAGCCTTCGAGTTAAATGGGTGAGGAGCATCATTAACATCTTAGTGTGTACTGTGCTGTTGATTGACAGGGTATGCAGAATAACGGAGGAGCATACAGATGGCAATACATTTACCAGAAATACCTTGTTTGCCCGATTGTACATTTCTCTACAATTTGTATTTTATTGGCATTAGCTCAGGACACCTGATTCCAATTTTTAGATCCATGATGCGGGCAATTTGAAAAACCGCGAGAATATTTTTAGGTAATTATTTTTTGGGGTGTTAAACTGTTTTGTGCCAGCTGGGCAGCTCCACCATCTATATATGCACATTTGCTATTCTGCAGACAATATTACAAAGTATTGTTTTAAGAGCTTTCCCCACAACACAGTTGAACTAAAATATGAAGGTTGATGTATGGAATTCTTCTGATTGCATGCTTTGTATAATAGATACAATGCACCTGTCTTCTTCTTTCCTCATTAGCAAGCGTAACTTTGGGATAAGTTACCTCTCTCGAGACCGTGGAGGTGTAGAAGTGTATCTCTCTCTTCTGTCTGACTGGGATTTAGATGCTGCGTTTGTCAGTGCAGCTAAACCTTATCTACAGCTCAAGGTGGACATTAAGCCATCTGAAGACAGTAAGCAGACTTGTCAAATGTTCTCTCATATAACCAGACCCCTCATTTTACCACAGTCAATTGTTTTTATTTGAATATTTTTTTGTGTTCCTTGGCATCATCACCTTTAGAACTTGCACAATATTTTGTTTCTATGTGCATGTGTGCTTTCATTCAGTATTATACCTACAGTGTGGGAAAAAAGTATTTGATCCCTTGCTGATTTTGTACGTTTGCCCACTGACAAAGAAATGATCAGTCTATAATTTTAATGGTAGATTTATTTGAACAGTGAGAGACAGAATAACAACAAAAAAATCCAGAAAAACGCATGTCAAAAATGTTATAAATTGATTTGCATTTTAATGAGTGAAATAAGTATTTGATCCCCTCTCAGTCAGAAAGATTTCTGGCTCCCTGGTGTCTTTAATACAGGTAACAAGCTGAGATTAGGAGCACACTCTTAAAGGGAGCTCAGCTTGTTACCTGTATAGAAGACACATGTCCACAGAAGCAATCAATCAATCAGATTCCAAACTCTCCACCATGGCCAAGACCAAAGAGCTGTCCAAGGATGTCGGGGACAAGATTGTAGACCTACACAAGGCTGGAATGGGATACAAGACCATCGCCAAGCAGCTTGGTGAGAAGGTCACAACAGTTGGTGCGATTATTCGCAAATGGAAGAAACACAAAAGAACTGTCAATCTCTCTCGGTCTGGGGCTCCATGCAAGATCTTACCTTGTGGAGTTGCAATGATCATGAGAACGGTGAGGAATCAGCCCAGAACTACACGGGAGGATCTTGTCAATGATCTCAAGGCAGCTGGGACCATAGTCACCAAGAAAACAATTGGTGTGTGACACACTACGCCGTGAAGGACTGAAATCCTGTAGCGCCCGCAATGTCCCCCTGCTCAAGAAAGTACATGTACAGGCCCGTCTGAAGTTTGCCATTGAACATCTGAATGATTCAGAGGAGAACTGGGTGAAAGTGTTGTGGTCAGATGAGACCAACATCGAGCTCTTTGGCATCAACTCAACTCACCGTGTTGGAAGGAAGAAGAATGAAGAATGCTGCCTATGACCCCAAGAACACCATCCCCACCGTCAAACATGGAGGTGGAAACATTATGCTTTGGGGGTGTTTTTCTGCTAAGGGGACAGGACAACTTCACCGCATCAAAGGGACGATGGACGGGGCCATGTACCGTCAAATCTTGGATGAGAACCTCTTTCCCTCAGCCAGGGCATTGAAAATGGGTCGTGGATGAGTATTCCAGCATGACAATGACCCAAAACACACGGCCAAGGGAACAAAGGAGTGGCTCAAGAAGAAGCACATTAAGGTCCTGGAGGGCCTAGCCAGTCTCCAGACCTTAATCCCATAGAAAATCTGTGGAGGGAGCTGAAGGTTCGAGTTGCCAAATGTCAGCCTCGAAACCTTAATGACTTGGAGAAGATCTGCAAAGAGGAGTGGGACAAAATCCCTCCTGAGATGTGTGCAAACCTGGTGGCCAACTACAAGAAATGTGTGACCTCTGTGATTGCCAACAAGGGTTTTGCCACCAAGTACTAAGTCATGTTTTGCAGAGGAGTCGAATACTTATTTCACTCATTAAAATGCAAATCAATTTATAACATTTTTGACATGCATTTTTCTGGATTTTTTTGTTGTTATTCAGTCTCTCAATGTTCAAATAAACCTACCATTAAAATTATAGATTGATCATTTCTTTGTCAGTGGGCAAACATACAAAATCAGCAGGGGATCAAATACTTTTTCCCTCACTGTATAGCTCTATATATTTACTTTGTAAATATATAATAGTACTTTATGACTCTGCTTCATAAAGTACTATTGATCAATCGCCTTGTTTTTCCACTTTCTTATTTCCTTTAGGTCCCGTTATGGAAGACTGGGATATAATAAGCCCCAAAGATGTGATTGGTTCTGACCAGCTTCCTGGGGATAGGAGGTCCTTGGCGGCTACTGCCCTTCCTTTCACCCAATCTCTGCTGTCCCAGGTTACTGATGTCGCTATCGCTCTTCACCCTGTCAGACATCTTTTTTACCTGCCAGTCACTGCTGCCTTGAGTCAGGTCCTTCTGATAATGCTCAATAACTCCACTAGGTTAGTGTTTCCCTCTATTTCCCACCCGTGGTTTAATGTTTGCTCTCCGTCTGTCTCTGTTCAGATGATGGGACGAACACTGTCCAGAGTACAGCAGGCCTTGAGCTGGACTTATGGGGAAGAGGTGAAGCCTTTCAAGCCCCCTTTGAGCGATGCTGAGTTCCATAGTTACCTCAATGGCCAGGGCCAGCTGTCCCGCCCTGAGGAACTGAGGCTACGCATCTACCATGGTGGGGTGGAGCCTTCTCTACGCAAGGTAATAGGAATGTCATGGACAGATGCCAACAACAAATGTGCTTCTGGGAAGCTCTTTTCACCCTCAGTACCAAAGGATATTGTATCACAGCATATCACATATGGCTGAATCCTAACATGTAACTTCCTCTAACCATTGCGTCAATAAGGGATTTGTGTAAGCATTTGACTTGTGATGGGCTCCTTGTGTAAACAGAGTATCAGTTTAGGTAATTCCCCGGAAAAGGTGTGTACAAACATATCAATTTGATGGTAGGATGAACAGTGTATTCTTACTGTACTATGGAAAACTGAGGTTTTAGACTTGTGTGTTAAAAAATAATAAAATAATAATTTCAGATATGTCCCTTCCCTTTCCTCTGTGGCCAGGTTGTGTGGCGATACCTTCTGAATGTGTATCCTGATGGGCTCACTGGTCAGGAGAGGATGGACTACATGAAAAGAAAGACCCGGGAGTATGACCAGCTGAAGGGAGAGTGGTTAGCAAGGGTCAGTCCAGAGGACCTGGAATTCATAAGAGGCAACGTATTGAAGGATGTCTTGAGGACCGACCGGGCCCATTCCTATTATGCCGGCTCTGAAGACAGCCCCCACCTCACTGCTCTCACCGACCTGCTCACTACCTTTGCCATTACACACCCACAGGTGTGTAGATATCTTTTGTCCTCTCTTCTGATTAGTTGGCTTAGGGTAGCACTATAGTAGACATGTCTGCATTTCTTTTAATATCTTCGACATTCAGACATACTAAGGTATGGTCTAAGTTTCAAATTTAATACCATCCTACACATTTTGCCCTGAGACTGAGAGATTCCAGAATATTATATGAACTTCCATGCAATTCTACTTATTTTTCTTTAAATAAAGAGAATCATTTCTAGTCTTAAACCAAATACAATTAACACATTAATTTGATATCTCCATGAGCGTGTCTAACACAATGGAAGGGGGCAATATGATTACTATTAACATGGGCTAACTTGATGTAACTGATAACAAAAGTAGCCAACATGAGCTAGTTGGATGACTGTCGCTTTAAAACGAAATGCATTAAAATTATATTTTGTGTATTCTACAATTATCTCAAAAGTATGTTTATGCCAACCGAGCAAAAAGGAAGGAAATTGTCACAAAAACAGGGGCCAGTGGGCCTTCTGTTGCCCATCCCTATGAGTTGGCATTATGAGGTCAGTATGTTCAACACTGCTGTTAGACATGCCACCAGCATAGCAGCCTACAGTACATCTCACTGTTTGCTTGCCTCCGAAGAAAAGCAAGGTCAGAAAGAGTCATGACTGCATTTAGGTGCGTGTTCTGCTGTGACTTATTCACAATGGAATGGAAAAAATCTGTTGAATCTGTTCAGTGTTTAATCACTTTTCAACTCTGTTTTTTAGGTATCATACTGCCAAGGCATGAGTGACATCGCTTCTCCAATACTTGCTGTCATGGACAATGAGGCACATGCATTCATTTGTTTCTGCGGCATCATGAAACGCCTGGAGGGGAACTTCCGCCCGGATGGCCAACTCATGTCCGTCAAGTTTCAGCATCTGAAGTTGCTGCTGCAGTACTCAGACCCCGAGTTCTACTCTTATTTGGTGTCCCGCGGAGCTGATGACCTGTTCTTCTGTTACCGCTGGCTGCTCTTGGAACTCAAGCGGGAATTTGCCTTTGAGGATGCCCTGAGGATGCTGGAAGTCACGTGGAGCTCCCTGCCCCCCGACCCTCCAGAAACGGAAGTGGAGCTTCTTGGGCCGCCCCTGGAAATGGACCAGACCCTAGTGACATCTGAGAGTGGCTTTGAAAAGAGGCTCCCTTTCACAGGAAACGAAGAAGGGGAACAGAAAGAGAAGCAGCGCCGACGACATATGTTGAGGCCTTCAAGAGAGGAGGCAGACGGGCTGAGGAATATCAACATAGAGGGGGTAGAGGGAGTAAGTAATATCGACATGGAGGTAGAGGGGGAGGACAGACGAGAGGCTGAGGGGAACTTTGACAAGCACAACATTGGGAAGGAGAAGGTACGCCACAACGCAACGGTTCCTGCATTTGAAAAGCAGGGGAGTTTTGGTGAATTCAAGTACTACAGTGCACGTAACAAAGACAACTTTGATTTCGAGGAGAGGCCCCCACCAGAGGGTCCAGTTGGACTGGATGCCTCCTTGCCGCTTGTATCAGGTCTACCGGTCCGGCAGGCCACTGAGGACAGTGAGGAAGATCCGGGGGAGAGAGTGCCTCTTATAACGGACGATGACAAGTCCTCTAGCCCAGAGACTGAAGAGAGGAGTTCCCCCAATGGGCAGACAGCCTCTCCGGCCTCCCCGTTTCCTCCTGGCCTGCCAAGCTGGAAGAATGGTTCTTCTCCTGGTTCTACTCCCTCCCCCTTGAGTTGGAGGGGTGACTCCCCAGACACGCCACCGCCAAAGTACATCTCCCCCATTTTACCTAACGATAGGGCAGAGTCACCAGAGAAAGCCACGAGAGGGATCTCTTCCTTTTCCTCGGTCCCGAATGGAACCGGAGCCAACTCGCCTGCGACCCCAACAGGGAGGTCTTTGGTTTCCTCTCCGCTGCTGTCTCGATCTCTGCTCTCATCGCCTATTTTGTCTATCGGGAGAGCTCTTCCTTCCCTTCCCGTTGGCACGGTGAACAAATCCTTTTCCAGTAACCTTCCCTCTCCTTGCAGCAGGGCCTCGAGCACCATGCCCACTCCGAATTCTACCAAATCGGAGAACACCACCATTAAACCTTGTTCCCTGCCACCGCCTCAAGAGTTTGGCAAAGGAAATCCTTTCATGTTGTTCCTGTGCCTGTCAATCCTTCTTGAGCACCGAGACCACATAATAAAGAACAGCTTCGATTATAACGAGCTGGCAATGCACTTTGATCGCCTTGTTCGCAGACACAACCTGAGCAGGGTGCTGCAGCGAGCCAAGGCCTTGTTTGCGGACTACCTGCAGAGTGAGGTGTGGGATTCGGAGGAAGGGGATGAGGTCAGCTCGGATTCGCCTGTCACAGTCACTGGTGCTCTGCACTCGCCGCCTTCCGCCACAAGGCCTCTTTTTACCCCTTTTTCATCCTCGCTGCCATCCTCCCCTAACTCCACCTATAACCTGGTTGACACCGTACCTTCCCCTAGTTCACCGGCCTCCCTCTCCCCCTCCTGACTTATGTGACTATATCCCCAACACACTTAAAGTACAATGACTAATGGTGGCCTACTTTGTTTCTTTGTCCCTTTATCGGACCGTTGCTCATCTCATTTAGCTCTCCACCCATGCAAAACTTGACTGGAAGGTTACTACTACTAGTTTTTCCTGTTTGCTATTAGTATTGCTATTCTCACCATTTCCTCAATTAACAAGTCCCCATGCTTACTCTTGCCTAGCTATGCACTGTTCCGTCAAGTCTTCACTGTTTCATGATGACCATGTATTTGCCTTCTCTTTTCGTTATTGGGATAATTAAACGTTTCAAACAAATTTTAACTTCAAATGGATGCCCATGGCTGGATACATGTGTTAGCCACGGGTGACTTTGTTTAGAAACTCATATTGGATGAGTCACAACTGTGTCTTTTTCACCAAAGAGCTGTAGTTGTGTGATCACACTGCTACGGACCAACACTGCCTCTTTGCTAGTCTGGAGTCCTCAGCATAACGGCGGTTTGTGTGTGGTTAGTGGTTGAATCCCTACCCCCTTTTACCTATAGTTAGAGGTAGTAGTGGGCACTGGAACTATGGAAGGTATGTCATTCCCTTACAAGATGGCCTCTTTTTAAGAAAACATCCCAGCATAGTGATTAAGTCAACACAACAACAACTCAAGAGTTTTTCTACATTTTTATATTCATGAGTCATAATTGCATATACGTAATTACATATTCATAACTGGGTTGTGTTGATCACCTTGAGCATCACTTCTTTTTCTATTAAAACATTTTCAGTAGGTTGCATTTTAAGTATCAGTTGAATTTAAATTGTCCTCCCCTCAAAAAAAAAAACGATGAAGCTTGGTGTGCTTATAGGAATATGCGCGGCTAAGAAAACCTAATTTGTGAGAGGCTTTATAGGAAATGAATGGGTATCAGTGTAGTTTAATGACCAGTTTCTGTGTTTGTTCTGTCAAGTGTCTTTTGCTTTAGATCGTAGATAACCACTACGACAGGGCTAATCGACTCCACTCCTGGAGGGCTCAAACACTTTCTACCTGGCAGTCACTTCTGCATTTCTACCTGATTGCCCTCAGCTGGTCTTAACAGGTCTGCATTAGTCACGTATTAGGAGAGAAGTAAGAAAAAATATTTTGGCCTTTGAGGATCAGAGTTGAATAGCCCTGTGTTATGACATGGATGGTATATGATTGGGTAATGTTTTGCTATTGAGGGGTTCAACAAATCAACGGATCATTTGAGTGATTAAACGGTATGGCCCAATGACAAGTGTTACACACTGTGCACACAGGTACTACTGTATATTGTGCTAAAACGTTACATCAGATTTTGACTAATCTTGGCTGTACAAACATGAATGATAAGGATTGTTATATAGTGTCCTCCGTAAGTATTGGTATATCAAATAGTTTTTTCTTTCAACTCCTATACTTTAAGGGTATTTGTGTGCCTAATTGTTTTCTCCATTTAGAAATGGCAACACTTCGGGAACCACAGGTCTTGTATTAAGTGTGTCATTGCGCTTGTCCTGACATAACAGCACGGCCCAGGGGTCCAGCAGACAGTGGTGCATATTGACTTACCTCAGAAGACCACCAGAACTACAGTGGCTAAGGTACCAAGCGCTACTGTAGCTAGCCTCAAAAACACAATGACCAGTATACAGTTGGTTTGTTTGTTTTTGTGTGAGCTTGATAGCCTACTCATCTTTATTTACTCCATCAAAAAGATTCATCTCATATTAAACAGCTTTTGTAAAGCTAATAAGTTTGATGAATTTGTGGGACCTACCAAACCTGTTTTAAAAAAACGTTTAAGAAAACTCTTAAGTGCTATGTATCAGAAAAGGGCAATGTGGCAAATAATGCCTTCATTAAATTTAAGTACATATAGCTGTAGGTGTTGAGAAGACATTTAGATGAATTGTGTCCAAGTGTATGTAATCCCCTGCACTTGTGGGAATTGGCCTATATTGTTAGGACTAAATGTAAATAATAATGAGAAATATGAAAATATATGCACACCATGGTAGCAATTAAAAGGGAGTGTTTGGAGATAGAATATTTCACAGGAATCCAATTTCACTTGATTTCCCATTTATTGTACTTATTTAAATCTATTAATCAACTATACAGTAACATTTTCAGCGTTCCTACTGTAGCTGTGTCGGTGAGGCAAGAGTCGTAGCTTCAGTGTCGCTGTTGTGTGAAGTTAAAGACAGCTTCAGAGGTTGTTTGCAGAGATGAGGGAGCCCCACCAGAAGGACAACCATTTCTGCAGCACTCTTATCAATCAGGCATTTATGGTAGAGTGGCTAGACAGAAGCCACTGCTGATTGAAAGGCATGTGACGTGATGCCTGAGGGACTCAGAGCATGAAGAAATAGATTTTCTTGTCTCGTGACCAAAATCAAACTATTAGGCAGGAATGCAAAATGCGGCATCTGCTGAAAAAACAAGGTACTGCTCATTACCTGGCTAATACCATCCCTACGGTGAAGTGTGGTGGTGGGAGCATCATGCTTTGGGAATGCTTCTCCCAAACCATGATGACTAGTCAGGATTAAGGGAACCTCAAAACCTGATCCGGAGCGCACAGGACCTCAAATGGGCAAATCTTCATGTCTCAGCACAACGACTCGAAGCACACAGCCAAGACAATGCTGGTGGCTTTGTTATATTTCTGGAAATGTCCTTCAGTGGCCCAGCCAAAGCCTTGATGTGAACCCTACTCACAGAGTCGCAGTTGACCGACGCTCTGTATCCAATCCAACAGATTCAGAGGATCTGCTAGGAAGTAAAAGAGAAAGTGTGCAAATCCAGGTGTGCCAAGATGGTAGAGATATACCTGTGAAGACTTGAAGCTGTGATTGCTCTTAAAGATGCTTCTACAAAGTACTGGATAAAGGGTCTGAATACTTACGTACATTACAGGTTTTCGTTTTAAATAAATTGGCACAAAATTATAAAAATGTGTTTTTCCTTTGTCATTATGGGGTACTGTGTGTGGATGCATGGCAAAAATGTTTTAATCAATAATTAATGTCTCTGACACAACAAAATGTGGAGAAAGGGGTCAATCTGATTTCAAGACGCAATGACAATGTAGTGTGTACCAATACTGGAATACAGTCTTACTATATACTTAACAGTACTTTATCATCACAGATGATAAAGTACACAATGCACAGTACGTACTTATTTTGTAAAGGTATGCGAATTGTCATCCACCACAGGTAAAACTGTAGAGCTGTCAGGCCTATAGTTTCTGTGTTCCAAATTAGAAAAACAAGGTACCAATCTCTGCCTATGTAATTTTACCATGTGAAGGAAAAAATTATGCTGGAATAACAGGTTTTCCTGGGGTTGCCTGTATACCGTAATTTACTTCCTCATTAAATCAGATTTGTTTTGTTTCTTTAAAACTTTTAATGAGATTGGAAAGTTAATCTGCTTTAAAATGTTTAGGACAAGCATATATTCAGGTCAGGTAAGTCAGTATGTTTATTTTCATTTCTACTATTAATTTTATATGATCTTGAGATACAATGCAATAAACAATGCTCACAAAATTAACAGAAAATAAAACAGACAGAAAGTTATACAAGCTAAACAGTATGTACAGAATTGAGATATAAACAGTACAGAATTTGTGAATCCATTAGGTATATGTTAGTATCTTCATGTCAGTGTATGCACAGTAGGACACTACGGTTGTTTCTGATCTTCAAAATAGTAGTGTAGTTCTACAGTAGCATGCTTAAACTAGACGCCTGGGCAGCATTTTCCTTAGAAAACCTTTAAAAGACGGACGTTTTAATTGGAGGCTCATGTTAAGTCCAGGTTCCCATCTGTTTCTCCCTGCACCCAGGTTATATCCCATGCTCCTTTATTTAATGTTTCTAAATGACAAGTCTGTTGAATAAATACAGTACAGTAGCTCCTTGTTAATAGGTAGAACCAGGATTTGTGATTAGAAACTCAGAGAAATGTACATGCATTGTGTGTTCTTCCCAAAGTCCACATCAAAGCACTAGATGAAGCATGGTAGAGCAGGTGGGATTATTGATATAAACACACACATACACACACACACAGACTCATGTGGATGAACGCATAAACAGACACACATTCATGCATATGAAGCTGCACAATCAGACGGGCAAGCTTTTTGCTAATTTTAACTAGAAATCATACTTTGTTAATATCCTCAATTTCAGTTTAGAGGATTTGTAATTGTATGTTTTCGTCCATATCCGTTTACAATTTGAGTGGTGACAGAAAAATCTCTTAAAATTAGACAGTTCCTGCATGTTGCTCAGTCATCAACTTTGCTGAAAGCCACAAAATGAATTAGGCCAGTTGTCACCCCTACATGCATAACATAAGAAACAAGCATGTTACATATGAAACATAAGTATACAACATGAACAAATCTGTATGTTTAAAATAGTGTCAAAGTAGTGAATATAAATGGCATATTTGTCTAGTGTACTGGAAATCTGTACCCATCAATCTATGTTGTGTTGAATACAGGTTATGCTCACCTAGAAGGAAATTTTTCAGCCTGTCTTTAATTATCATTACACCTAATACTTAAGTCTCAGAGTGTGGGCCAACTATGTTGGAGGTATAGATGTTAATTCAAGCTGGCAGTTAGGTGTTAATATTGCGTTTACTGTGTATCAACTAAAATGAATCGTACCATGAACCATCTACTGACATTACTATGTTGCTGAGTTATCTTGCCAAATTACATGATCTAATCCAAATATGGAACTTGTAACACTAAGGTGTAGCATAGATCAGGTTATATTTCAAATAACATTTTTAGCCAAGAAGCACAGTAACATTGATTAAGGTGCCACTGATGTGTTCCAACCTGAGAGGGGCGCCAAAGCCTTACAAAGATGCTGCTGAGGTTTCCATGATCAACTCTTGAGTTTCTCTCATTCCACGACAACAAGCAAGGCTGAGTCACAAAGTTTTTGAACATTGTTTAGGTAGAAATGCGACCCTGTAAACACTGTGGCAAATGCTGAATAATTGCAACTGTGTCCCAAGTATGACATTATTTTTGTATTATTAAATAGTAAAGTTATTGTGTTGTGGTTTTCAGTTTGGCTTTAGATGTGTGAACACCTTTTGCTCCAACAACAGCAATGACCAAGACCAGGTGAATTGTTCTTCTCAGCAGGCACTTCTCAGCAAGACCTGAGAAGTGTTCTTCTCAGGTCAGAAAAAAATTTATAAATCAGGAACATTTTAAAATGCATAATAAATGTATTCTTTGGACTATTTTTTACGTTTCACATGCATGTTGACTAATTTATCCCAAAAAATATATTTCAAAAATGTTTTTCCTTTTCGGTATGGAAAAGTAGGGTTGGTAATTTCAACAAAAGTTATCTTTTGTTGTATATTACAAAAGCATAAACTAGTTCGTTGTGCTGGATCTATTCATTTTAGGTAAATGATACCAAGGTGATACTAACAATTTCAAAACGGTCTGGTATTTAGATTATTTTAATTCAAGAATATTTATGTTTATGCATGAAGTGCATTTAAGGACTTGCTCAGGGTCCCATCTATTTTTCAAAAATAACCAGATGATCAAGCAGGATATTTTTGCATGCTAAATGTGTGTGACTTTTTGTGGTTTTCCCACTGAGCCAAAATAAATACTTTTTAATGCTTAAGCAAACGATGCATTGAAAATCATTGTTGAATACAATTCCTTGGACAGTCTACTAGTCTCCAAGTCGTACATCTTTGGGGTTGGGAGAAAGTGACTTTTTTTTTTAACTCAGATTTCCCATATGATTCAGTGGCCAGATATTTCCCAGTGTGCCTGTAGTCTTGTTCAACTGAAGTTGGCTGGAAATGTGGAAGTAGGCAGATGCTCATTTCCAGCCAACAATGTTTCTTTTGTAGCTTCTAGGATCTGTAGTCCTTTTTACTGTAGGGCTTGTTGCCTAGGATACTATCCATCTCGTGCACAATGGAGGAAGACAACTTTGGAAGAACCTGTACAAGGACAGTGACATATGTTACACAATGGCCCTAGTTCAAATTCAATAACACTATCGAATACACAGCAACAACAGCAAACAAATACAAAGCAGATGATGCCAAGCAAACATACTCTCACCCCATAGGGAAATAGTTCCCAATACGACTAAAAATATAAAGTAAAAAAAAAAGTTTAAAAAAGTATAATAACAAAATGTTCTGGAAATCAAGCAGATGCCACTTACCAATTAAAGGCAATGCTACATTATAATACAATATCTTTGTGTATGTATGGAGAGGGAGAGGAAGTGAGATAGACTGAGCGCATGTTTGTGAGCAAGCATCTATAAATACAGTGTGTGTGAATGGGAGTTCTTACAAAATTGCATTCACTCTGTCTGTCTCTATCTTTATGTGGGCTTATTAGTTTGTGTGGCTGTCTATGTGGCTGGCAATCAGATCTTTGTGACATGACTTTAATGTTGCCGTCCATTGATGCTTGCCAAGCAACCTGACAGAGTTTGAACAGTTTTATAAAGAAAAATGGTGCCAAATATGGGTGTACAAAGTTAGTACAGACCTATCCCAACAGACTCACAGCTCTAATTACTGCTTCCACCACGTTTCAACTAAGGGATTTGAATAAATAACATTACCAGTAATTGAGATTGAGATTTTTTCATTTCAACGATATTTAAATTAGTTCCCAATGCATGGAGTCGAGGGGAGGGGTATTTAGACCACAGTTGTGTCACCTCAGGTTCCAACACCAAACCACCGTTGAGTCGTGCATACTGCTCCAACATACAGTGCATCTGTATTGCCACTGCTCTTATGTTTAAGTTCTGTATCAATACCAAAACAACACTGTTGTTGAAATTGGCCCATATTAGTGTGCTTGATTGTTGAATCTATGTAAACATTTTGATTTATTATCTTTAAAATGTGCATAAATTAATTTGGATTTACATATGAACCACATAAATAGGGTATTTTTTATTAATGATTATCGTGCTTCTTGGTCTATTTAGCTACAATACCAACTTTAATGCTTTAAGGTTGTCTTAAATTCAAATTTCGTAAAACATTTTTAAACTGTAGATTTCTATTCACAGATTTATCATATTTAGCATAAACTAACTATAAAGAATCACTCTGGAACTGTTCAAGCTACAGCTAACAAACCAATCTTTCATACCGTATGTTTATGCTATACAGTACGTACTTCAAATTCTTAAAAATGTTTATGAACTATTGCTACATTTGGATAATTAGCATACCAAACCTAGTAGTAACAGTAACTATTGAACCATTCAATCTAGACACCAAACCATCTTTGGTTTCACTTTTTTTAGGCTATCCTTTAAACATGTACATTACGTATACACTGTAACTATGTAAATGTGCATACATTTGCATGATTAGCATGAATAAACACATTCACAGTAACTCTAGAACCCTTTAAGCTACAGACACCAAATTAACTTTTTTCCACATATAATCTATCCCAACTTCAAGAATTTAAATTTATATCAACTACATACATGTGGAAAATGAAAATAACTCAACTCACTAAGAGCAACTCTTCAAGCTAGACACAACAACCATTGACATCAATCATCTACCTACATTTTCAATTACAGCCAGTCACTATCATTACTAATGAAGTCACTACAAAGTCTTGTTTCAAAACCATAAACACTTTTTTTAAAAGCTATCAAGGACAACACATTTAATTTTTGTAAATTTTGTAATTTTTGCACATCTCTTGGTATGTGAACAAGTAAGCATAAGTATGTGTGCATGTCATGTATTTGTGTGGACTATTCACTTCTGACCTGTATTGCAGCTAGGTTTTCCATCAGTTGGTCTTTGCTGGATGCCCCCAACAGCACAGAGCTCACTCCTTCATTCCTTAGGCACCATGCTGTGAAAGGGAACAACAAAATCGAAAGGTGAACAATGTTTGTGTTGAAGCAAGGAAACACAATCACAAACACACGTCTCCGCACACACATTTTAAATACTTTATTTGGGTCACAAATCAAATGAAAATGTTAAGGGCTAAAATCATGATAAACGGTATTAATATACAAAGACACTTAAAGATGTATTAAAAAATGTATTAAAGATCATTTTTGGCCATTGGCTGTAAAAGTGGCACTGTCAAGCCAAAATAGGTTTTCCAAAATGTTGTACTATGTAATTTAGGCACCAGTATGTGCCTCATGTCATCAAAAACACTCTCTTTTGGACTTGTAATTTCATGGCTAACTGAGGCGTGATAGGGATTCTCCACATATGAATGAATTACACATCCAGAACAAAATGGGTGGTTTAACTTACGAGGCCTGCAATCTGAAGGCCACATACTGTCAACTGTACTGTAAATACGGCCAAGATGCTTGCTAGCCACACAACCCATTAATAGTAAGTACACATTAATTAGCCTGAATCTGACATGTTAATGTACTCTGTCCTTGTAAAATGAACAGACTACTGACTAACAGATGGTTAAACTCTGAACAGACAGTTGAACGGAGAGGACAGACAGAGTAAAAAAAAAGTGTGGTAGACATGTGTTACCGATTGCTAGCTGGGCCAGGGTGCAACCCTGCCTTTCCGCAATGACCTGCAGTTCTTTCAGCTTTGCCTGTTGACGGCGCCCCTCCTCACTCAGGATCTTGTCCTTCATCCACTGGTAGCCCTTTCACAGCATGGCACATGCACAAACACCCACACATCATATTTCTTTTCATGACTAACATTTTTATTCTAAGCATCTAAACCTAAACATAACCCTTACACTAATCTTAACTGTAACATCAATATCTAACATTTGTGTTTAAACCTAACTCTTACTGTAAATCCTACCTCTAACCCAAAACCTAACCTTAATCTTTATGGGATCTAGTTTAAGTCCTGTTTTTTAATGGTTGTGTGTATAAGACACCTGGGCCTCGCTTGTATACTATATACACAACCATTAAAAAACAGGACTTGAACTCAATCCCATAAATGTTGACAATTTAGCTTACAATTTCATTGAACAGGAGGGGGAGCTATAGACAACATGATACAGCACCCATGGATGGAAAAAGGAGCCATTGAGAGGATTGTGATTGTGTTATTGTGTGTGTGCATGCGTGTAGTAGAATCTCCAAGGAATGGTCTACTGACGTTAGCTGACCCATATTCACTGCAAATTCCCAATCCTCAATTATAGATGTAGTCTGGGTCTTTTGTGATTTACAAAGTATTTGCTAAAATCTTCTATTTTGGGCTATAAGTGTACGATGTTGGTTATATGTGAATAAATCTATAAGTAGAATCCGTATTAGATTTCAAATAATATGTCACATTTCACTTTATGAAATTCCAGGTTTGAAAGCCAGTGGCTATGATCACATGAGCAGCACTGCTTTGACAACCAGCGGCAAAAAGTCACAGATTGCATCTTTAAGTCAGGGGAGGGTCCTACAACCAAGTTCCATTGGAATAAACTGTTATAGAAAAGAAGACAGTGCAGTGACAGGACTGAAAATGAACAACAAGAAATACAACAAGAAATACAACTAAAAATGGTGTGAGGCAAAGGCAACCAAATTCCTGGACAAAAGGCAACAGTCAAAGGTTACCTTTAGCGAGGCCCGTGAGTACAGGGGTACACCACTATTGTACTTCCCTGAGATAATCCCGCATGCCAGCGGAGACCAGGTCATAGCACCAACACCTGCACAGATAAACATCCGGATCTAATTATTAGTCTGCACCATAGCATTTTTTTGCGTTCAAGTGTTTCTTATCATACAAGGAATGCCCTCCTCGTTTCAGTTGGGTGTCTTCCATTTGGTGCCTAATTAATATCCAGCTTTAGTGCCTCTATAACGTCCATGAGTGTTATTTACTTTGAGCGACTGTCCCTGTTAAAGGTTGTTTGAACCACAAGATGGCCTCTTTGAGCACATAGAAATACTTTGGACCTGACACATTAGCAAGAGTATTTCTTATGTCTGTGTGAAGATCATGTGTACTGAGTAGGCAATAATAACAAACAGGAACAAGGGAACATGGTATGTCGCTCTCTTTTGCACTGTCCCACCAATCCCTGCGCGATATTCATTAATACCATTTTGAAGTTTATGCCACTTAATTGTTAGTCTGTCCATTCCAATCCCCATTACACATTTCACCAGTAATGCATTTAACATTTTCCTAATAATTTATTGGAATGCATTGAAAATCATTATTATTACATGATTATTATTATTGAGATAATATAGTGATAGATATTGCCAGAGGTATGGACAGCAGATATATGCGATCCTCTGAAAACCATATGATGCAGAGTCTATAACAAAAAAACAACACAGTACAGATTTATTCTAAAGCTGAAATTGTTTTTTTAGGAACATGTTACCCAGATCAGATTAAGAAATTGGTAAAATGAATTCTACATTTTACAATCTCCCCTCATTATTGCAGAATTGGTGAGGTAATGAAAGATACATCAACCCCACACTAAAATGTAAACTGAAAAGTTTACTATGACAGTTCCATTCCATAAACACCAGAAAATGAACATCTTCATTGAAAGTAGAAATATCTCTGCCATTCAATTTTTTGGTGAGCATCATTTTTTCACAGCAGTGCACAATTTACATTCCAATTCAAATGGTTGCGTTCAGTCTAAAACTCATGCTCAAACGCATTCATATTGGTTGTTTGACTTGGCAGTATGTTTTTGGTCCTGCTGCATGATGAAGCACTGTACGATGATTTTAAAGGCATTTGCTTCTATCTGAACAGACAAGATTATTTAGTACACTTCAGAAGACATCCTGCTGCTACCATCAGTGGTTACATCATCAATGATGACTAGTGAGCCAGCACCAGTTGGATTCACATACCCATAACATAACACCCCCATGTAGTCATGTAAAAAAGTACACAGTGTGTAAAGTTCTTTTTTTACTTACTCTGATCAAAAAAAATTAAGGGAATGTAATCATCACAGTATAACACTGAGTCAATTAAACTTCAGGGATATCAATCTGTCCAGTTAGGAAGCATAAGCGATTGTGAATCAGTGTCACCTGTTTTTGTGGAAAATGAAAGTGACAACAGGTGCACTGTAGATGCAACAGCAAGACAACCCCCAAAAAGAGTGGTTTGGCAGGTGGTGGCCACAGACAATTGCTCCTCTCCTAATCCTTCCTGACTGATTATTCTTTAGTTTTGTGTTTTGCTAGTGTCCTTGTCACTACTGGTAGCATGATGCTGTACCAGCAGCCCATTCAGGTTGCACAGGTAGTCCAGCTCCTCCAGGATGGCACATCCATATGTGCCGTCACAAGTAGATTTGCTGTGTCAGGCCGTTACATGAGGAGAGCTGGCCAGGGCCGTAGAAGGGCATCAACCCAGCGGCAGGACCGGTATCTGCTCGATGGTGCGAGGAGTAACAGGAGGAGCACTGCCAGAGCCCTACAAAATGACCTCCAGCAGGCTACTGATGTGCATGTTTCTGACCAAACTGTCAGAAACGGACTCCATGAGGGTGGCATGAGGGCCCGACATCCGCTAGTGGGACCTGTGCTCACAGCCCAGCTTTGTGCAATTCGATTGGCATTCGCCAGAGAACTCCAGAATTGGCAGGTCCGCCGTTGGCGCCCTGTTCTCTTCACAGATGGAAGCAGGTTCACACTGAACACGCGACAGATGTAAAAGAGTCTGGAGACGCCGTGTTGAATGTTATGCTGCCTGCAAAATCATCCAGCATGACCCATTTGGCGGTGGGTCAGTGATGGTCTGGGGAGGAATATCTTTGGAGGGTTGCACAGACCTCCATGTGCTAGCCAACAGTAACCTGACTGCTGTTAGGTACCGGGATGAAATCCTCAGATCCATCGTCAGACCTTATGCTGGTGCAGTGGGCCCTGGGTTCCTCCTGGAGCAGGACAATGCCCGGCCTCATGTGGCCAGAGTGTGTAGGCAGTTCCTGGATGACGAAGGCATTGATGCCATTGACTGGCCCTCACGTTCCTCAGACTGTAATCCAAATGAGAACCTCTGGGACATTATGAATCAGTGCATCTGACACCGCCAAGTAGCGCCTCAGACTGTCCAGGTGCTCACTGATGCCCTAATCCATGTCTGGGAGGAGATTGCCCAGGACACCATCCGCCGTCTCATCAGGAGCATGTCCAGATGTTGTTGAGAGTGCATTCAGGCACGTGGGGGCCATACATACACTACTGAGTCACATTTTGACTTGCTGTGATGAAATTCACACAAGTTGGAACATCCTGTGATTTCAGTTGTTTACTTTGATTTTCAGTGTGAGTTTGAATCCAGCCCTCGATCGGTTGGTGATTTTGGTTTCCACTGACCATTGTTATGTTATTTTGTTCTCAACAAATTACATAATGTACAGTAAAGATTTTAACCTTTAATATATTTCCTTCATCGAGACCTGATGTATGATTCAAGTGTTCCCTTAATTTTTTCAAGTAGTGTATTTGGACTCATGGATATTTGAGCTAAATTTCAACCACACCCATTGATAAAGGCTACTCAATTTAACAAATCATACAAAATATTTTAATTTGAACCATTCGCGCAATAAAAATAAAAATAAATGCAATTTCCTAAAGCAGAAGAGGTTAGCACACCCCTACTTTTACCATCACAGAAAATAGCTCAAATTAGAATCAGGTGCACTAAAACGGGTGCAATGGTTAGAAAACCATAGAGTAACCTGGGAGGGTCCAGTCTTCCAAAAGGACTAGAAATGTGGTTTGGTTTGGCTGAGTCAAAGCCCATTTCTCCATCCTATCAAAATTCTGAGGGAGGACTTGAAGCTGGAAAGTTCAAGAAGTACTGTAAAGAGTGTGGAACGCAAGGGTTGTATTTATTTCCTCTGCACTATATGAAAATGCATTTGTGTTGATTTTTGATTAACAAACGATTGCAAAGTATATAAACCTTTTAAGTCAATAGTGTTGAAGTGACATCACATATCCGCATGTCCAAGTGTGTAAGAAAAAATACTTTCTAGGGGGTGTTCTTACTGCCTCTATTCATTTCTATGTGTGGACCTGATGAAAGGCAAATGGTTTCTGTATAACTCACCTATTTTATGGAAAAGCTCAGGGAGCTGCACTTCCACTTTCTCCCTCTGGAACATGTGGTATTCAGCCTGCTCACATATAGGGGGGATCAGGTTGAACTGCCTGGCCACAGAGTATGCCTCCTACAGGACAGAATAGCAACAGCAACAATGTACTATGATAACAAGAGTGTGATGCCAAGTCATTGATTTTTAACTGTCAGGTGACAGTTTTTGCTAACAAATATGTCTCCCTGTCCAGTTTCTCAAGGTATACTGTGAAAACTGTAAAATGAGTTTCTAAACTCTGGCAAAAACAAAACTGTATTATCTCTCTTTCCTTAAGGAAAGAGAGATTAACCAAATCTACCTGCTACTACAGAAAGGCTTAGGGGTTACAACTAGTGATGCAGACGTTTAATCTCTGCACAAGAACAAAAGTCAACTGTATGAAAAGGAGAAAAAACAAACCCTCCAATGTAGCAGAAGCAGATTTTTCAAACCCCAAATCAACAATTCACAGAAACTGTTTGCTAAAGCGTTGTGACCTACTTTATCCCAGCCTGAAGGGCCCACAATGATGCTCACAATAAGACCAGCATCAGTTTCATGCAACACAAATACTGAGATTGACAATAAACACCAAAACATTTCAGATCAAATAGGCTGCAGACCAGCTTTAGGACCAGTACAGGACAAAGTAAAATGTGTATAACGTCTGAGATGGGGGTGAAAACCTTAAATAAAAGGGACTTTGTATGCAGCAGTGTACCACCCTAAAAATGTCAGTTGAAGGGGCTTTAGAGTAACAGAACCACATATATAGTTCAAATAGGAAAGCTTAACCTGAAGCCCAAACATTCAACAGGCAAGCTTGAGGATGAAATCTTGCCCTCAAGCAGGTCAACCAGCAATTGCAAAAGCCCAGGATTTATGCATCTGAATGTCCAGCGTCTCCTCTCTAAACGTGACAAGCTGAAAGCATTAGCTCATACTCCTAGACCCGATGTTCTGGCCATGTCAGAATCTTGCCTCAGAATATCACAAAAACCAAGAGGCTCTCATTCTTCGTTACCATTCATTTTGTTGGGATAGTTCCTTCAAGGGAGAAGGGATGGCCATTTATTGTAAGGATAATCTGCTTGTCATTTTATCAAATATCTCTGCTCAAACAGTTCGATCTGCTGCTTGTTGAAATCTGACTATAAAGACAAATCTCTCACTCTCATCATCTGTTGTAGGCCTCCTTCTGCTCATGTCTGTACTCTGACTGCCCAAAGTGAACTTATTGCCTTATTGATCTCTTCAAAGTTTTATTTAATAAAGTAATCTTAATTGTGATATGTTTGATCTGCCAAATTTCATTGTTCAGATCTCCAACAAATTCAATCTCAAGTTTTTGGAAAAAGCTGTTCTCTTAGATATAACTAACATGCAGTCTTCTGACAAGACTTTATTGTAGTGTCACTGTTGTATTGTTTGTGTCCACAATGGCACAAGATAGATTACTCCATTCAAGGATTTACTCTTATTAGTTCCAATTAAAACACTTTAATGAGAAGTCCTTCCTACAAAACCTAGCAGCTGTGCACTGGCCCAGAATTGACCTTATGCTTTCAGTAGTGGAAGCGTGGTCTTATTTTATCTACTCTTTCCTTGCAGTTCTTAATAAACATTTCCCACTCAAAAAAGCTTGTAATACAAAAAACACTAGTTTAGCTTTCAATTGTCTGAGCTAGTCTAATGCAAATACATGCTCTAGTGCATAATTTGTGGGTTTGATCCAAAAATGTTTAACCCTAAAATATGACTATACAGTGTTTAGTGATACATCTAAAATTGTTGACAGCTTAAACAGTCATTTTGTTAGGGCTGGCCATGCATTTGTATCTGCCTGACCTATTGTTTAGACTGTCTGCCTCGATCTTAGCCCGTATCACCTGCCTTTTAAACCTTTTATTACAAACTGTGTCCCAGGGTGGGCCTGCGGTTTAAGCGCCTGCCTTCGGTACACATGATGCTCTTTTACCAAAACTCTCTGCTCCATCTTTACAAATCAACTTTTCAGTGAAACACTTGAAATGGAGAAAAAGCTTAACCCTGACTATATCTCCTTCCTAAATTGCAACATTGCTGGAGGAGGGCCAGGATTAAAACCTCAAAATATGTTGAGGTATTCTGTGTTTTGTAATGAACCATACCCTTCATTCAAGACCAAATACAACAACCAAACTTTGCGCAAGCTTTAAAGAATATATCTGAACCTGCAACACTAAGGGATGGGTTTTCATAAGCAGTATGTAGCTCTTGTTGCCCCTGCAGCCCATGTTTTTTCTGAGATGTATAATTAAATTGCTTAACAGTAAAACTATTAAGACCTCAAGTTATTAGGGGCCCTGTGAACTTGGTGTAATTAATCAACATTAATGTAATTACATATTATTCATTCAAGGTCTGCAAATCCTTCACTGGAGGCCCATCCCCAACAAACATAACTCTACTGTCATATGCTCGGCTACACAATCTCTTTTTGTGCATATTAGCGGCGTAGCTATATCCAGTCCGTACCACATACTAGCCCTTGATTTGCGTACTAACTAAACGTATTAAACGTATTGATTGCAATAAATATATTTGATACATATCAAATCTCACTGAAACTTTTAATTGTAGTGTTATTGTACTACAAATATTTCGGGGAGATTATTAAATTACACTCCAACAATTTTAAGTTTCTATTGGCTTTGCCTGGAGGTTTGCGTGAACATCAACTTCATGCAATTTTGGACAAAAGAAGGAAGTAAGAAGATAAAATCAAAATGTTTACGATAAAGCACAAAAGTGGTGCTCAAAAAGTAAAGCGGTTTAATACAGAAAGGGAGCAGGAGGCAGCTAAAAGGCCAAAATTAGACACGTTTTTTCCCGAAGCATGGTAGAACTGAAGTCAATCAAGTGAGTGAGTAACCAATTCAAATTTGTGGTCGCCGCGCCATTTCAGTGAAATTGTCTGATCTTTCGTATGCGCTTGTTGTCACAGTTGTGTGTAGGCAGGACACCAGGCGCAGTGTTTCAAAAACGACATTCCCTTATATGGCTTAAGAACAACAAACAAAGGAGCGGTACAAACCGAAACTGAAGCGCAGGGACCACAGACAGCTTACCCCAAAACAATGATCCACAAACTGAAGATCCAAAAGGGCAACTTAAATATCTCTATGCGCCTGGGGACAATCAAAACAGCAGCGCAGAGATGCCCCAGTGGTCAGGTCCTGACTGTTGCCCCCAGGCGCATAGAGATGCCTAGAGGCCCCCTGCCAGGACGTGACACTTGTCTTACATCTGCCATATAATAATAGAAGAAAAATGTATACGTATGTGCCATAAAAATAGTAGGCTATGCTGTTGTTAGGTTTCTTGCTGAGACAATACTGATTCAGTTGCAAAACTGTGGTTTTTCATTTTCTGTTGCTTTTGCTGTAGACCTCTGAGACAGCTGTTGTGGATATGTGGCTCAATTGTGCTTTGCAATCTGTATGCGTATTGTATCATGACCGTGTCTATGCTCTGTGCTTAGCTGCTGTGTTTCTGCTTGGTGGTCCTGATAAGGATTTTGCGAGTTAAACACTATCATTTTGACGTATGTTTGTGAAACTACAGCTCCGGAAAAAATTAAGAGACCACTGCACCTTTTTCTTTCCTTTCCAAAAAAGTCGAAAAGGAAGGTTTTGAGTGAGGAACAGAAGGGTTAAAAATAAGAGACCACTGCAAATTGAACACTTCTGTTCCTCACTCAAAACTTTCCTTTTCGACTTTTTTGGAAAGGAAAGAAAAAGGTGCAGTGGTCTCTTAATTTTTTTCGGGAAAAGAAAGAAAAATCTCCATACCAGGCCTCCAAATCACTAAGCCTGCCTCTGGTTTGGGGTAATGGAGGACCAAAGTTGGGAAACGCTGATTTAGAACATACAGAAGCACAGACTTCCGTTCTGCTACTAAGTACTTGGTTATTAATCTGACACTACAAACCCTTACTCCATCTGTCTGTATTCTGAAAGTTCAGCACAAACAGATGGCCATGAATACTAAATGGGTGTAAGTTAAATGAAAATACTTACTTGTTTCCAATTAACCCTAGTGGTGCATCCAGAGATTCATTTGGGTTAATAACCAAATTAGGTAATTGAAATATGAATAGACAGTCAATCAAATTAGTGGGCACTATTTCCAACACATGTATTACATCTCACCATAATCTCCATTGAGCTCCAGCGTGACGTTCCCCAGTACATGGCCATTCCATGATTGATCACATGGCTCATTGCTCGCACTGTCTCTGCCAATTAAAAGATATCATTCATTCATTGGCCCCAACATTGGCAAATAGGAGTGGAGTAGGTGAAACAGAGAGTAGAAGAGTTTTGAGTAAAGGGATATAAATCAGTTGGTATTTAATTTTACACTAAATATAATAAAAAATGCACATTTTATTTAGATGAAAAATCAGGCAGTCAAATACACAGTCTGGAGAATTTGATCATGGCAAAACAGCGCTTCAAAATAAGCGGAGATCAGTAAGATCAAAAACAACAATTATTTGTCACAATGATAATTTTAAAAACAGCCTGTTTTAAAGGGCTATTTTAAACAGAAGTGTCTGCCGATTGATTGGCTGAGTAGTAGTAGAGGCTGTGCCTAGTGGCAGCAGCATTTCCTATTTCAACCGAGACCTAGTAGCTGAGCTTCCAGTCCCTTGATGACTCCATGTTTTGTGATACAGTACATCAGGAGAGATTGACATTCATGTGGAGAAAGGTTCTGCCTACCTTCCATTGGTGTGTTGGGGTCAGGTCTGTTGGCGAATACAACATCTGCATACTCTAGCTGTAGTCTGTCTAGCGATGCCCTTAGACCTGTATTGTCAAAGGCCAAAGATCATAAAGTTACAGCAATACATTAGTGGTCAGAATGGGATCTCCGGGGGTAGTTTATTTTCTTGGATTTTGACTAGATAAACAGTTAATTAAGTTTAGCCCAATTATTTTAAACTACATGATACTTTGACAGAATCTTGTGATAACACAATAATGAATATAACAATGCATATAACAATCTGACCTTTAATCAGTTAGTTAAAGAAAAAAATAGGCTACTTATGTTAACATCTTGAAAAAACATGTAATCAATGAAAATGACCACCTCTTGGATACAACCAATAGTCTAGGCCCTTGGCTAATCAGGGAAATTAGGGGCTAGTCTAACAAGATGTTCCACTTCTTATTTGACCAATGATTAATATTTTCACATGAGCTAGTGTTTTCAAGACAATAAACATAGCATTTTTATGGGTCTGATCATAGAATAATTTAGATTATGTACATATCTATAATCTCTCTGAGGAAAAAAAATGGGCACTTAGCTTTTATCATTAGTTTGGCATTAACACAACCACTGGTATGTTTTTATCTGAATGTCAATCAATTCAAAAAATAATGTTTGCGAAAATAATTCCAGCATCTTAAACCCTGCACTCTGAATCCACAATTTGATGAATGGAAAGAGACATCTGTTACAAAAAAACAATTGCCAAACAACAATTGATGAACCTCATTGGGCCCCCTGCACTTGTAGGCTGAATTGATGTGTTTGCTCCTGTATGCTGACATCGCTGTCTTGACCACAGTATCTCCCACCTTGACCACATTTTAGTGTTTAGTGTTCTGAACCACAACGTTATTTGGAAGGTACCGCCAAGGCCTACTGCTAGTTTTCAAGTCCATGTGCTAATTTTCTTGCAGCTGAAATGCAGTAATGTTAAATAATGGTGACATTGCCTGTACAGTATGTAGTTGTCTTGGCATTTCACATTCTTCAAATGTGTTAAAATCATTATTTATTTTTCCGGGAGGCCATACCAGCTTACGTTCAACCCTGAGCTAACTGCTGACAAATACATTTTCTCTTTTCAGCAGTAGAAAATGCTATTTCAACTTTCGTTATATCATAGGTGCTCACCCTAAGCTACGGCCCCTTTATATTAAAGCCACCATCATTGTTTTTTTTTAAATGTGCTCATGTGCAGTATGTACTACAGTATATACAGTGTAAATTACAAAATTGGACCCAAATGCCATATTGACATTGTTCACTAAGCATGACTTACCTTCGATTATATGTTTTCTGGACAATCCTCTTTCTGTTTCTGCTCTGAAAAGCAAAAAAAAAAACAAAAGCCTTTGCCCAGGTATAAAACCTGAATGTCCCTGCTACAACTCACAGTTTCACGTCATACTGTCGCTTGATACATTACAGATGTTTGCAGTATTTATATCCATATTAGTTGGTTGAATGTGAAACAGATAGGAAGAGGGAACATCCACACAATGTATTTAGCAGACAGGTATCCTCTTTCCATGTTTATGATGCAGTACATAAACACATTGCAGTTTAATGGGTTCCTACTGTCATTGCTTGTGAATATCTTTTATTGGTCCGTAATGATAGAACATCCTATTAAGAGGGGTTGGCACACAAACCTCTCCCCTACCCCCCAAACACTTCATAAGGGCAACCCTGGAGATAAACAACAGGCTGGCCCACAGAAAAACTCACTGGCATCTTCCAAACAGTCACAACCAACATGAATGGTAACAAAATTAACAACAGCAAAGCTTGCTCTGATACCCACAACCAAAAGGAATACAGATACTAGTTTATTTTGTAAACAAGGGTTCAAAGACAATTCGTGTTTTCTCATTACAGATTTTTCCAGTTATTTTACAGGACAAATATTAAATGTAGGTTAATCTCTCCAATTTCAACAGAATCCTACAATTATTTTGAAATACAGAAAATAAAATAACAGTGTAGGGTTACCTGTCTTGAGTGACAAGTTTTTAGGCTTGGGGTTTGGTCAGATATTGTAATCGCTATAAGCTGTATATTAATATTTGGCACAGTTTCATAAAATTAATCAAATTTCAATATTGGAGTCCCTACTCTAGAATATTCAACAGCCAATCTCTCTTATCGTTATTTATCATCAACAGAGAGATTAGACTAGGATCTACACTTTTGCAGCTGCTTTTAGCTAGGCCTCTTAACAAGGAAGAAACTTAAAATCTCACAAGGGGTGTGGGGGTCCCCCAACCAAATCCCTCAAAAGGTTTTGCACCCATACACACAAAGACACACAAAGGCTTCACAAAATACATACTTTCCTCCCCAGAAGATCTTGGTGGTGATGACCAAGGTGGAACGTCTGTTAAAAAGAGAGTAGAGTATGAGAAACAGGTTCATGGTAAACGTATGACTTAAAAACATGGGAGATCCAGTGTATTATGTTATAATTATTATTATATTTATAATTATTTTCTTCTAATGATTCTGCATTTTTAGACCATACTGTTGTCCTGGACCCAATAATGATATAATAGGCAAATAAAGCTTTATCCTATTGCATCTGCTAATTCTCCAAACTCTTCGGTTCTATAATTGTCAGAGGCAGCAGTGGGAATCAATGTCTACATACAAAGTGGTATTTTTATTTTGTTTTCATAATTGGTCATATTATCAATCAATGATTGCCCAAGTGTCCTCAATATGTATTGGGACTGAAGTATATAAAATATGGCAGGATTTATATAGCACTTTTTATGTAGACCTTGATTACCACTGCTGCCTCTGATTACATTACTGAACAGGAGAAGAGCTGGAAGAAGTATCAGTGTCCTCCAGATGTCTTTGTTTTGCATCAGTGCCCCAATTTCTTTTTAGATGGATAGTCTCTATGTAGCATCAATACATCAAATCAGTCAATGTCAGGGTTTTTCCCCTGAAAGACCTATAATGTTTAAAATGTTTGGGGATCTTTGGGGAAGTCTGATGACCTGGGGCAAGTGCATAGAGGTAATTAGATGACTAGAGAAGAACATGTGCAAGTATATATTGCCACTGAAGGCATCTGCCATTTTAATGTTATTGTCAACTGGCTGGGACTTCCAAATTCACTGACTGATCCTTTCTGATTACCGAGTGCATCCTTAGCTGATCCTTGGTGATGACCTGGTTGTTTATGTGATTACTATTCCGACTGGGTCGTCAGGAGGGATCAGCCACTTAATTAAACAGAAATGTACTACTTCGACATAGAGGTGGCCTCAGGGGTGCTGCCCATGCTTGAAAAGACATTATAATGACATTGATACACAGATTAAACCTGTTTCAATCTCCATGTGTAGTTGTCTCAAGACAACTACAAAGTCTCCTAATACTCTACTCACCTCCAACCTTTCTTCTTGATTATGTTCCCCAATACAATCTCTGCCCTGGAAAAGAAGAAGAGAAATAAATCCTTACTACAGTACCACCTAACAGCTAATTAATACCACACTGAACACCAGAGGCTATTTAGTGTTCTAGATTGAATCTTTTGGTTCTTTGGGAAAGATTAAACAACTTTACTTAAAAACATTGTACAGTATGCAGGGTTCTCCAACCTTTGGGCATGATAGCTACTTATAATTGTTTTTTTGCAAGCTACTGTTTTTTTAAATACAGTGCCTTCAGAAAGTATTCAGCCCCCTTCACTTTTTCCAGATTTTGTTACATCACAGCGTAATTCTAAAATTGCTTAAATAGATTTTCTTTGCCTCATGAATCTACACACATAACCTCAGAAACACATTAGCAAATGTATTGATAAATAAGGAGACTTTGTGAAAGTCTGTGAATGTCCTTGTGAATAGCCCAGCCAGAGCCCAGTTTTGAACCTGAACATTTCTGGGGAGACCTGAAAATGTCTGTGCAGAAATGGCAGGTGGGGAAGTAAGGGG
Source organism: Esox masquinongy (assembly GCA_016801175.1). Taxonomy (NCBI): domain Eukaryota; kingdom Metazoa; phylum Chordata; class Actinopteri; order Esociformes; family Esocidae; genus Esox; species Esox masquinongy. The sequence continues at coordinate 8,580 of JACXGI010003113.1, read as the reverse complement.
CAACCTCCCAGTGGCGGTTTGCGGAAAATGGGTTGAGCGGTATCGAGGGCAGCCTTGCATGGCACATCCTTTCCTTCTTTTGCTTTTTCTTATCCCTGTTTTTTGTTTTTCTTCTCCCCAGAGCTGCTCTGCTCTGGCCCTAACATAGGGCCCCTGATGAGGTCCTTATGGGAGGCGGCTGGGCTGGCCCTAATGTACAGCCCCTGATGAGGTCCTTATGGGAAGCGGCTGGGCTGGCCCTGCTGGCTGCCTCCACGAGGTTCCGGAAACTGCCAACTTTCTACCTTGGGGGTGTTGGTGCGACACTGATGCAGCCTGTGGAGGTTAGTTCGCACCACAATATATATGAGTCGTCCAGAGCCCCGCCTGTGCCCAACAAGCCTTCTGGAGGCAGCCAGGTCACCACTATTCGTACACAGCTGCCTCGGGGGCCACAGCAGAGCAGCTCGGGAAGAAGAAAAAGGAAGAGGGAGAAGAAACATCAAAAGGAGATGATGTGTCAAGAAATGCTGCCCTTGATACCACTCAACTCATCTCCCAAACTGGCAAGGGGAGACTGCCCCAGAGATGACACAGCTACCCCTGGAGAGTGGTTTGTCGTCTGTTCTTGATTTTTTTATGACACACATTTAAACCACGTTCTAAAGATGTGAAAAGGGGAAGATGGAGGATAGATCAGGTCAGGGACACTGCATCTCCCTGCTGCTGCTGCTGCAAATGTTGACAGATGTTATTTCTGCCCCAAGGACTACTTTGTTCTCCATGAATGGCTCTCATCATTTCCAATCAAGCATATGTGACTCCATGTGACAGCTCTTATCAAACACAGGTTTGTAAGTGTATATTTGTAGTGTTGGTCCTGCGTGTGTGGTGTGTATGCAGGTGTGTCTTTCAGAATCTGACAAAGTGGTTCTGGCACAGTTCCTATTAAAATCTTTGGACAGATTTTCTAATTTTTCACGTAGTATTTTAAAATCTTTTGAAATATTAAAAATATATTGTGAAGCTCACAAAAGTCATATATAGATGATATGAAGGAAACACAAAGTTTATATGTACCAAAAAATAATAAAATGTTAGAATTTGTAAAAACAGTGAATTACAATGCGCAAAAATGCTTAATTAAAGGTAACGGTACTAGTGTGTAATTTTGTCCTTTGGTGGAACTATCCATTTAAGGGCTACTAAGAGCCATGTATATCACTACATCTTTTCTTTATCAGGCCACTCATAGTTGGAGGGGTTGGAAGTTCCACCAGTCATGTTTGTTTAGTCCATTGACAGTAAAACAGACAGATAGAATGTAAGCATGGTTCGGTGTGTTTGTGTGTGTGTGTATACAGTTAGGTCCGGAAATAATTTACAAGTTTTGTAAATAATAACAAGTTTTGTTATTTTACCAAAAATATATTCTGTTTACCAAAATATATTCAAGTTACAGTTAAATAATGAATATGTCTCTCAGCTTTAATTTGAGGGTATTCACATCCACATTGGAGGAAGGGTTTAGGAATTACAGCTCTTTAATATGCAGCCCCCTCTTTTTCATGGGACCAAAAGTAATTGGACAATTGACTCAGAAGCTGTTTCAAATATTTCCGGACCTAACTGTATGTGTGTGTGTTTGTCTGCATGTGCACATGTGTGTGTACTCACTTCCCAGCAGCGTAGACTTCTGCTGTATCAAACAGATTGATCCCATTCTCATAGGCCAATGTCATTATCTCTTCTGCTATCTACAGAGAAAGTAACGCAGGGAGAGATAGGCGGAGTGATGACATCTGTTTGTCAAAATTATTGTAGACAAAAGTACTAATAGATGTTGTTTAAAGTGAAAAGACTTAATTAACACGAAGGAATTATGCGTAGATACATAATAAAACTCCCATAGGTGCCTACTAAACAGATTAACATCACCCCGTTCTGTTGTAAATAGCTAAACACAAAAGGGTTTGTTTTAGACCTTTTTTTACTCTGCCTCCAATCAGGCCTTGTCAGAGGGATAATAATATGTCCCCAGAAAAGCAGCTCGGGGGGGTCAAAGGAAAAGGAGAAGAGTGTGACGACGTACTTGCAGAACTGCCATTGTGAGGCTGTCTTGATTGTGCAGCATTACCACCTTCTGCAGCAGTTTTATTTTTGCCTTTCTGTCTGCTATTTTTTAAATGAAATTCCATCCAGGGCATAGAATGCTGGTACTGTATCCGTTCCCTGTGTTTGTCTCTAGTACAGTACATAGGTCTTAAAACTCACAATAAAGTTCCTAAATGATCCATGGTATGGCCAAAATTTTAATGATTCCATATTTAAGCATAACAGAAATTGAAAATGAAGGGCAAAGAAGGGAAAAATAACACCAGGGCATGAATGAAGTAACTAAACTGGATATTGACATCTGGATTCATGGTGGAGTAAGGATGGAATAGGATATTGTTCTATTATAAAATGGACATTGAGTCAATGGAGTTTGTCTCTGTTTACCTCATCTGTGATCTGTCCTCCGAAGGTAACCCATGTGCCTGTGAAGAACAGAGAGAGGACTAGACTTAACCTGTGCCTGGGAAACCACCGTTGTGTACGTGATACAGGTCTACTTCTGGTGTAGTAAAACCTGTGAAATGGGTCCCCACTAGGAAAAATAATCTTGTTATGGTTCCTGGAAAACTCACAATTGGCATATTGTTAGAATTGTAGTTACTATTAGAATTTGGCATTACAGCCTCGTCCCCAGGCTATTACACAGAGCGCATATGAGTCTGGAACATCTTCCATACAAAGTTGGCCTTGTGGGAGGGACTTCACTAAGGAACATTTTTGTCATCGTTTAATTTTGCCGAATAACAACACTGCAAAGCGTGGCTCCAAATGGAGGCAGGATTCTGGCAGGAACTGGCGTAGTGTACTCGCAAATACAACTTTCCAGCTACATAATTAGCAAATTTCCTACTGCATCTGGGCTAAGAAGCCAATGCCTCACCGAGAAGAAAGATTACCCCCTAAAAATCTGGTAGATGTATACTACACATGTCAAGGAAGCATCCCAGTTAGAAGTGCAACCTCCATCTCTTTATTGGCAAGACATTGGACAGATAGGTCCCATTACTGAGGGGGAGGATTTTTCTAAGGATTGTTCAAGTTTTCCAATTGAGCCAATGGCTACTGAGATGCAGATGTCTGGCGGTATTCTTGTAGGCTATGGAAGGCCATGTTACATCAAGGGTCAGAAGGCCATGTTTACATCAAATTTGTGCAGAAGTGTCTGGGAACGAGATTAGGGCAAGGTTTAGGGTTCGGTTAAGGGTTAGGATTAGAGTTAGGGTTATGTTTAGGGCTAGGGGAAAGGGATCATGGATTTTTGGTTTGCCAGTCCCCAGAAGGATAGATAAACAAACGTGTGCGTCTGTGTGTGGCTTATGTGGCATATGCAGGAGCCTATTTTCTGCAGAGAATCTGGTAAACATATACAGAGCTTAGAAGTTGATTATTTTGTAACTCACTGCAATAAATGGCCTGCCGTACACATGAATAGTACATTGCATTGAATTCAATGAATGAGCACACTCACCTAATCCCAGACAGGATACCCTGAGTCCAGACTTGCCTAGGTTTCTGTGAACAAAGAGAACATTTTCGCTGTGAATGCGGACACTTCTGTATATGTGCTGTGACAGAACGACAAGATTAATAACATGAACTGTAGTCTCTGCGTTCCAAATGGCACCCTGTTCCCTAAATAGTGCAGTACCACAATGTTTTATACCCAGAGGTACAATATCATGATAATTCTGGGAATGCTTGTAACGCAGTCGAAAGAACAGACAATGGTTTGGGGCTTCTCAAGTCAAAGTCTTCAGTGAGAACGTTGTCTGTTCGTTTACGCAAAACCTAAATGCAAAACCTAGAGCTAATGTCTAAGGTCATCTAAACCACAAACATGACAAACTGATCTGTTTGAATGTTTGTAAATATTATTATATTATATATAATAATATTTACAAATTTTGAAGCCACTTTGAAGCCACTCCCTTGATTTATAGATCTAGATATATATATATATATTTCAAAAACAGTTGAAATCAAGGGAGTGGCTTCAAAGTTTTGTCCAGCGCAACTGTTTTTCTGTGCTTGAGCTGTGCTAGCTAATACTCACAATGCGTATCGGCGAAATCTGGAATTTCTATTGGAGAAATGTGTAATACGATTTGCAGTAGGTTTCGATAAATAGTTCTCTATGATTGACTTATGTAATACAGTCCAATTTCAGGAGTTGAGTTCTTTTAAGTGATTTCAAGGAGTACTATATAGAAGTTATTCTCCACATGGAAACTACAGTAGGTGAATTGTAGCAACTAGGGAAATTAGTACAGTTTGGCTTCAAACCAAAATCGTATCATGTCATACATTTTAGCAAAATCTGTAAGAAATCATACAATTTTGCAAATTGATTACATATCCTGTTTTGCTAAATAATTCCCGTAATCTTAGTTTATCTCTAAATCAAAGGTTCCAGAGCAGTATTGGGCAGAGTGATTAAGTATTGCAACTACAAACAAATAAAAACTTTAAAAGTATTAAGTAGTCACTTTGTGGCATACTGTGTGGGTGACAGACTGTGAGAGTGAGAGAGACATTTGGGCAGAAACTTTGATAAAACCTCACATCATTGATTTTCCACAGATGACCAACCCTCCTCCCTTGGTAGATGTAACCTGATGTAATATATTATAAACAGGAAGGTTGTGACAGTTTTCCAAAGCTAAGGTTCTGAAATGGCCAGAACATTATGTCTGGCTAGTGTTAATGAAACCAGCTCCTCATATTGGTTAAAAGCTGTTATTTTTATAGCGTGTGTAGGAGTTTAGAATAAACAGTTTTAATTATTATTTTGTCAGTTCATTCAAAATTATTCACATTTGTCTTTTCTAATTAATAATTTGATAAAGTACATTTTACATATAACGATCATACTCTAATTCTTCCATGTGAGAATTATGGCGTACTGTACGTGTTCATCTTCTTCCGAACACAACAAACTGCTGGACTAAGGGATCTCGGATTCAAGGATTCATGCCAGGCTAGTTCTTCCAGGTGAACTAATGCCTGCATGGAGAGGTCCGTTCCAATGAGCAGCATCTGTTGCTCTTCATGAGGCTGCACCGTCCCCGTTTGAGTCTCCTAAAATAGTTTTCTTCCTCAATCCCTTCCACAGTCCTTGCCGATTAAAATACTACTTTCTGACATTGTGCTGTCTATTGCCAAGGAAGTGTTTCATAGCAAAGGGAGAACGAGGTACACACCATCACATAGGATTACCACTGGTACAGGGCTTCCCCACCTGTCTCTGGATCTGACAGCATGGGTTGCTGTTTTGACCTTTGCATTTACATCCTGGAGTTTCCAAACACCTGGGAAACTAAAGCTAATATTCATGAACTTACTTGGTGTTCTAAAATACCTTGAAGCACTATAGAGGGGAATCCAAATGTACAGTAATCCCATCGTGCACCCCAAAACATTGTGGGTGACCCCCCCCCGGCCTCTAAGCCACAGAACCCCTCCAGTGCAACGTCTCCTCTGGGAATCTTCATCAGCTCTCATTCCACTATGGCCTCACACACCTGTCTCAGACTTCAACATAAAGTAGGTCCGGTAATTTAAAAGGACAAATACCTGTGTGGTTCACTGGCACTATTCAGGGTTTTTCTTGGCTCAAAATTAGGCAAAAATGGTACCCTAACCTCTGCTCCCCTGGGCTCCACTGGAGGCCCTCTGTGATATACTTTATATAATATCTGCATACACACTTGAAAAAAGACAACTAGTGTTATATATAGTGTTATAGTGTTAAATCTGTCCTGTTGTCTATGTCCACTTGAGCAGCTAGTGCATGCTACAATGTCCTCCCTAATAGCGACCAAAATACACAAGCAATATATTTATTCTTTACATATTAACATGCTACATATTACATCTAAAAAAAAAAGAAATTGTAAAATATGTAGGTTTTTACCCTGATGTTTTTTTTGTTATTGCTATAGATTCTGCTTGACTGTTTTATTAAGCTCCCAATCACATTGGTTCCACAATGATTCTAGCATACAGAGCTCATTCCCTCTTCATTACGTCTGAGCCACCCAAAAACATTTATCCATTGAGCATCAAAACCAATGTTTATTAGAGGTTCTAGGAATCACATAAAAATATATCTCTTGTCAGCCTTATTACTAATCACAGCCAATATTATTGTTGTCTATTTTTGTTGTTGTGCTATGTTCTTGTTAATTTGCCTTGCATAAAAAAACAAAACTGAGCTGTATATATTACAGCCTTGTCACGTTGTTTTTTCTCCATCCTTGCCTTGATGCCACATCGTTATCAGAGAGAGGGCTAGACTTAACCTGTGTCTGGGAAACCACCATTGTGTACGTGATACAGGTCTACATCTGGGGTAGTAAAACATTGACGCCACATCGTTCATCCCCTCATCTCAACTCTCTTCAACTGTACTTGGCTCTGCTGCTGGCGCTGATCCATCATCTTCATTTTCATATATTTATATTTTTAGTGATGTTAATTTTTAAATTAAATATGTTAAATGGATAGTTTTTCAACTGTATAATGCATATGTAATGTTTTTGGGAACCGTACAAATCCTTATCTGATCGTCTTTACATTAGTAATCTTTGTCTCGCGAACTCTCTTTAAAAAAAATAATACGTAATCTACTAGAAGTCATCTGAAACATTAAAACAATGTTATGTGGATATGATTTAGTTTAGGCGTTATTAAATTTTATTAAAATATTTTGACATGCTTTTGTGTGAAAGAAAACTAGGATCCACTTGGTTTTCCGACGTTACCTCCACGATGTCAGGATAGGTCCAGTCTTGTACGCAGGGTTGCCAGATTTCATTGACAGTAAACAAGAAAACACCTGCGGACTCCGGAAGAAACAAAAATACTAATAACGGTCAAACGCTATTTTTTCTATACAACTCTATCTGTAAATCACCCTGCCAATCTTGCCCGCACACTGTCATTAAAAATAGCCTAATTGGATGGGAAACCTCCCCATCTAGCAAAACTGCCATTGTTATGCAAGCTCAGTGTTAGCATTGAGAGAGTTGAGAGAACAACACCTTTAGTTGTTCTCTCCTACTTTAATTTGAACTCCGCAATGCCTGAAACTTTTGTCTTCCCTTTGTCTGTTTGTTTTGCTTCATTTAACTATCTTAAATTTAAAATCTTAAACTATCTATTTTTCATTTAACTATCTTAAATTGATGTAGATTATTAATTTGTTTGACCTTTCTCTGGGTTGATTTTCTGGGCATTCATCTTTTTGGAAACATTATCTAGTTGGTTATCTTTTGCTTCCTGTTTTATTTTTGTCGTTGGTGATTTCTCAGTTGCGTCCCTTTTATTTCAGCGACACATTTTTCTTTGTTTGGTAGGGTACTGTAGGTACTGTATCAAAGCCTGATTTCAAATAAGAATGTGCTCTTAATCGACTTGCCTGGTAATATGAAGGAAAAATAAAATAAAAATGATGGATGAAAAGGACTGCTAAGTGCTACATACAGTGGATATAAAAAGTCTACACACCCCTGTTAAAATGCCAGGTTTTTGTGATGTAAAAGAATGAGACAAAGATAAATCATGTCAGAACTTTTTCCACTTTTAATGTGACCTATAATGTGAACAATTCAATTGAAAAACAAACTGAAATCTTCGAGGTGGAAAAATGAAAAATAAAAACCTTACAATAACCTGGTTGCATAAGTGTGCACACTCTCTTATAACTGGGGATGTGGCTGTGTTCAGAATTAACCAATCACATTCAAACTCATGTGAAATAGAAGTCATTACACACCTGCCATCATTTAAAGTGACTCTGATTAATCACAAATAAAGTTCAGCTGTTCTAGTAGGATTTTTCTGACATTTTCTTAGTTGCATCTCAGAGCAAAAGCCATGGTCTGCAGAGAGCTTCCAAAGCATCAGAGGGATCTCGTTGTTGAAAGATATCAGTCAGGAGAAGGGTACAAAAGAATTTCCAAAGCATTAGATATACCATGGAACGCAGTGAAGACAGTCATCATCAAGTGGAGAAAATATGGCACAACAGAGACATTACCAAGAACTGGACATCTCTCCAAAACAGATGAAAAGACGAGAAGAAAACTGGTCAGGGAGGCTTCCAAGAGGCCTACATTAAAGGAACTGCAGGAATTTCTGGCAAGTACTGGCTATGTGCTACATGTGACAACAATCTCCCGTATTCTTCATATGAATGGGCTATGGGGTAGGGTGGCAAGACGGAAGCCTTTTCTTACAAAGAAAAACATCTAAGCCCGGCTGAAGTTTGCAAATACAAACACCAAGTCCCCCAAAAGCACGTGGGAAAATGTGTTATGGTCTGATGAAACCAAGGTTGAACTTTTTGGCCATAATTCCAAAAGGTATGTTTGGTGCAAAAACAACACTGCACATCACCCAAAGAACACCATACCCACAGTGAAGCATGGTGGTGGCAGCATCATGCTTTGGGGCTGTTTTTCTTCAGCTGGAACCAGGGCC
>JACXGI010003112.1:39944-65913 GCA_016801175.1 Esox masquinongy | reverse complement strand
GGATAAAACCCATTGAGTCAATTATGGCTTCAAAGGCTTTTTGAAGAGGGTCATTGGACTTTTCCATATGAATATTGAAATCGCCAAAAATTAGAATACTATCTGCCATGACTACAAGGTTAGACAAGAATTCTGGAAACTCATTGAGGAACATTGTGTATGGCCCGGGGGGCCTGTACATAGTAGCTATGTAAAACGAATAAAAACAGAATGCAATGATGTGCAAAACATTTAAACCCTATATTCAATAGAAAATTGTACAAAGACAACATTTGTTGAAACGGAGAAAAGTTATTGTTTCTTGAAAAATATATGCACTCTTTGAATTTGATGCCAGCAACATGTTTAAAAAAAGCAGGGACAGAGGCAACAAAAGTGTGGAAAAGTTGTGTAATGTTAAAAAAAAAGCCTGTTGGACATCTAACAACTATTTAGGTTAATTGGCAGCAGGTCAGTAACATGATTGGGTATAAAAACAAGAAACCAGGCAAGCCTAGTTCAGCCGGCCCGCAATAGAATGTGTTGATCGTGGCTGCCCTCTCGAGAATCAAACCTGGGACGCCCAGGTGAAAGTCAGTGTCATTAACCTCTACTCCACCGAACTGCACACTTGCCATATATTAGTATAGCCTCTTGACATTATATAATTTTCACTCATTAACATCACGCCAAGTTAGAATATTTTGTTAGACACCATTAACTAGCGTTAAACTGAGTAACGTTTCTTATTAAGTTTACCTCCACCACAAATAGCATCTATGAACTTTATGGCTTTTGTCACTGGCTGTTTTAACAGCTTATTAGCCATTCAACTTATTAGCCAATAACTACTGTATCAATTACTAGGTGAAGATAACGGACTTATTTGTCAAGTGAAAAGACGAGAGAATCGTGTAGCCAGCGAAGTGTTTGTCTATCCTGAAAAAATCCTGAGACATAATTCAAAACTCCACCAGAAATAGTGGCAATATAACAGTAAACAGTTTCATTTTAGGCTTCCCATAACGTAGCTACTCAACGTTGTAGCGAGCGAGGTTTTTGTCTAAACAGGGTTGTATTCCTTAGGCCTACAAAGTCTTTTAGACAGAGTTTTTCCTGAGGATGACAAAGGTTTTTTGATGGATGATGGAGAATTTCCTGACTTTGATGAATGTCCTTGAGACAGACAGAGACTTTCCTGACTTATGACAGAGGTTTTCCTGAAGGATGACAGAGATTTTCCTGAGGGATGACAGAGATTTTCCTGACTCTCATGGACATCCTAAAATGGACACCATTTAGTATGGCTTGGCAAGACGTTTGGTGTTTGGTTCAACCCACCAAATACATAATTGTATTTGGTGTTAACTGTTACTTCCTCATAAACTGCACATTGAGACAAATAAAAGGTATCCATGAGTTTATCTGACTCGGTAAAATTATGTTCCATATAAACTGAAATAACATTTAAGCCAGAGTAGTCTTAAAAAAATGACTTTAGGTTTACTGCCTATGTCTATGTAAGGCAATGTTGTGAAAATAAGCACAATAACAGGGCAGTTGGTTATACTTAGGGTTAATCAAGCTATAAAGTGTCATTTCAGTGCCAAACACTGGCTGTGAATGACCAATTTAGTTTATGCGTGCAATGCGCTGCATTGTGTCACTGCTTGGAAGTTGAGTTTTCTGCTTTTGAGTAAAGTTCTCTGCTCTCTTGATGATGTATACTTTCTGCAATTGCACAACATTTTGCAATTTATCTGACGCCATATATACACCTTTCTATTCACATTTACATTAGGAACGTGTTGTATATACATACAGTGGATATAAAGTCTACAAACCCCTGTTAAAATGCCAGGTTCTTGTGATGTAAAAGAATGAGACAAAGATAAATCATGTCAGAAATGTTTCCACCCTTAATGTGACCTATAATGTGAACAATTCAATTGAAAAACAAACTGAAATCTTTGAGGGGGAAAAATAAAAGATAAAAAATTCACAATAACCTGGTTGCATAAGTGTGCACACCCTTAAATTAATACTTTGTTGAAGCACCTTTTGATTTTATTACAGCACTCAGTCTTTTTGGGTAGGAGTCTATTAGCATGGCACATCTTGACGTGGCAATATTTGCCCACTCTTCTTTGCAAAAGCGCTCCAAATCTGTCAGATTGCGAGGACATCTCCTGTGCACAGCCCTCTTCAGGTCACCCCACAGAAGGTCAATTGGATTCAGGTCTGGGCTCTGGCTGGGCCATTCCAAAATGTTAATCTTTTTCTGGTGAAGCCATGCTTTTGTGGATTTGGATGTGTGCTTTGGGTCGTTGTCGTGCTGAAAGGTGAAATTCCTCTTCATCTTCAGCTTTTTAATGGACACCTGAAGGTTTTGTGCCAAAATTGTCTGGTATTTTGAACTGTTCATAATTCCCTCTACCCTCACTAATGCCCCGGTTCCAGCTGAAGAAGAACAGCCCCAAAGCATGATGCTGCCACCACCATGCTTCACTGTGGGTATGGTGTTCTTTGGGTGATGTGCAGTGTTGTTTTTGCGCCAAACATAGCTTTTGGAATTATGGCCAAAAAGTTCAAACTTGGTTTCATCAGACCATAACACATTTTCCCACGTGTTTTAGGGGACTTGATGTTTGTTTTTGCAAACTTCAGCCGGGCTTGGATGTTTTTCTTTGTAAGAAAAGGCTTCCGTCTTGCCACCCTACCCCATAGCCCATTCATATGAAGAATACGGGAGATTGTTGTCACATGTTGCACACAGCCAGTACTTGCCAGAACTTCCTGCAGTTCCTTTAATGTTGCTGTAGGCCTCTTGGAAGCCTCCCTGACCAGTTTTCTTCTCGTCTTTTCATCAATTTTGGAGGGACGTCCAGTTCTTGGTAATGTCTCATATTTTCTCCACTTGATGATGACTGTCTTCATTGTGTTCCATGGTATATCTAATGCTTTGGACATTCTTTTGAATCCTTCTCCTGATTGATATCTTTCAACAATGAGATCCCTCTGATGCTTTGGAAGCTCTCTGCGGACCATGGCTTTTGCTCTGAGATGCAACTAAGAAAATGTCAGGAAAATCCTACTAGAACAGCTGAACTTTATTTGTGATTAATCAGAGTCACTTTAAATGATGGCAGGGGTGTAATAACGTCTATTTAACATGAGTTTGAATGTGATTGGTTAATTCTGAGCACAGCCACATCCCCAGTTATAAGAGGGTGTGCACACTTATGCAACCAGGTTATTGTAAGGTTTTTATTTTTCATTTTTCCCCCTCGAAGATTTCAGTTTGTTTTTCAATTGAATTGTTCACATTGGTCACATTAAAAGTGGAAAAAGTTCTGACATGATTTATTTTTGTCTCATTCTTTTACATCACAAAAATCTGGCATTTTAACAGGGGTGTGTAGACTTTTTATATCCACTGTAGCTTGGCAGCATGCACAACACTTGCCCTCACCAAAATATGATCTCCAAACGATTATCCTAATTTAGTCCCCACAGTCTCCTTTACCATTAAAAAAAGAATCACAGCAAGCTTCTTTTGATGCCTAAGTCATTTTACATCAAGCTGTTTGACAGTCAGTGAATATTTGTCCAACATTAACTAACTAGTTCAAGTCAGCCAGTAAAACTTTATATAAAATGAAAGGGAATAGGGATTCTGCTAGCTAATGCAACACTCAGTTGAACATGTTCCACTAAAAGCTAAGCAAGCCGTTTTTGTCAGAAGAGGTAGAGTTAGCTAGCTAATCTATCTGTCCAGTTAACTTACTAGTCAATACTGTCATATACATATACATAAACATAGAGCCTAAAGTATCCTTTAACTGTGTAATGTTCTTACATTTTTCTCTGTTTACATGACTACAATATACATTGTATTACACATTGTATACATGTGGAATACAATGTATTCCCAACACAGTGATTAGTGGGGGCTATCTGTACTGGAAGCATCACCCTCAGAAAGTAACAGGTGACAACTTTTAAGTCTGCATTGTACAAAATTCGTGCCAACAGGGATTTCACTAAAAGTCTTGTTTCAATTCAACTTCTAGTACGAATAAGCCCTTTATCTTTAATTGTGTAGTACAAAATATGTGTAGATAACTCCAGGCCTATTCTTTTAGTATGTTTTAGGGTGGGAGGTACTGTGCTCTGGCTCGCTTTTGATAGATCATGGATGTCCGAAGAGACATTTGAAAAATAGCACTTGATAATTGCAAAAGCAGCTGTATAGTAACTACATTGTGCAAGGCAGTAATGCTATTAGTATTCACTATGAGACAACACCCATGGTACACTTTCACACGTGCGATAATCACATCTTTTTGTTCCTCTAAGTCTGAGAAAATAAATCCATACCTAGCCTGCAGGCCTCAGTGTCATCTTATCTTGAAATATAGCTGAAGATGGCATAGGGGCACCGTGATACTGACACACAGTCAGCCTGGCAGCCCAATGACAGAGGCGACAAATTGGTTCAGGTAGAGAAACAAATTTTACACCCTCAGTCTTACAGAGTCAAGCAGGGAATCTTTAATTGCAGTATTTCAGTATAAATATTGCAGATCCTCAGTATAGCCTATCGACTCCCGTTGGACTTGCAGTTAAGAGGAAAAGTACAGGCCCTTGCCTCTTAGGGTGAAGATACATTAGCAACCGGCCACACGTTCTTGAAGTACCACTCCTACTCATTTTTACACAGAGAAAAGCGTCATTATGGAAATCACCAACGGTGGACGCTTTGCTCATCGATTTCTTGCCAATGAACAAGCGCTCTCCATACTACTACATCTTCCTGATGTATATCTTGTGACTATGTTGGGCAGATGCACAGAATGTGAACTACCTGGGCTGTAGTTCTCTGGTAACCGAAAAGACTTGAGTCATTGAATTACTGTACAGTGTATTATAGGAAACGAATGCATGCCTGAATGCCCTTCACACTAATATGAAACAAGTACTCGGCAATGCCATGGTGTAAAGTGTCATTCTTTTAGAATTCCTTTAAAAATCCAGCCATTTTAAATTAATGTTTTATTATCAGGGTTTAACCTTTAACCTAGACCACATCCCACATGTGATGGGGTGTGGTCAGCACAAATGGCTATTCTCTAGTCATTTCTTGTGTGTGGGTGGGTTTTGTGTACAGTGGGTGTAGAACAGAGCTTAATTTCTCATGGTTTTAAAACATCTGGGTCTTTCCTTTCTCTTCCGCTAGAGCCAGCTGTGAAAACACTCTGATATAGGGGAAACACAGTCCCACAAGACTAAGGCCCTGTCAGTCGAACACACGTACAAACACATTTTTGTTTTACTACTGAGTTATTGTATCTGAGTTACTAATATTGTTATATGTTTGTATTTAATTATGTTTCATAATAATGAACAAATGTTCCCCTGATAAGCATAGAGTATGATGTGTAGAAAATCAAATTTAAATGCTGGGAACTCAAGAGGTATTTAATCTATAATTAACACTTTAATATGAAATTTTGACAACGTCTTTCTTTTTAAATATGTTTAATTACACAACAGACAGGAGGGATATGGCATCAATATAGTAACAAACGAGCTTGCAATGAGCATAAAGATGGAGCATGGTATAAAAGCTGGTTCTCCCTTGGGCATTATTTGTTTGCCACGCGTGACTGATCATACGTCATCTGTGCTCCAGCAGCTTTTAGGTAGCAAACCCCACTCCCCTGCTGGCGATATAGCCAAAATAATTGCGAGAGATAAAGCTAGTTATGTCCTTGACTTGAGTAAGGACATGATCTGGGAAAGAATACATCAACTAAGAGAAGCATTTGTCACTTCCTTGATCTTTCACACAGATATCACACATCTCATAGAAATATCACATCTCATAGAAATATCACATATCTCTTGAGCAGATTTCTAAAAATTGCAGTGATATACCATGAAAGGGTGGGATATCTGCATACGCTAGTAATGGAAATGAACGGGATACAGTAAATATCTCTGTGTTTAAGGCTATACTGAAGATACCCCTGTGTTTCAGGCTGTATTGTAGACACCTCTGTCACAGATTGATACAGAGTTAGATAGTCCACCAGACGTATAAATCTGAAGTATCAGTTTATTTACACTACCCTTGGGGAAACGAAGCCCAGTTGCTGGGCAGATCGTGGAGTTGGGCTAACATTCTGCCAATTTTCTCATTGATGATCTCAATACAGTTTTCGGTACCCAAAAGTAGTATGTGTTAAAAAGTAGACTTTTTGCTAGTTTCATACATTTACATTGTTTAGGAAGATTGTAGGGTGAATTGAGCTATTGCTAGAATACTACAATGTGCCAGTATTGTCCAATAGGATCTCACTACTGTAGCTTGTGCTTGGCTATGCTCTTTTTTAGGTTCTGCCCTCTCCGATTCACTTGCCTTCCATAGGGAATGACAACTTTTTTGGTTTAGTTATAACAGTCTTCTCTGAAAGTTGCTTTTTATTCTTTTAACAATTTAAAAACTAAAATAACCTAATAATACTACTACCAGTACTACTCGTTCTAATACTACTGCTACCACCACCACTACTACTATGGCCACATTTAAGCAGATATACAGTTATTAACATTCTGTACCAGCCTGGTAGAGGTTTGTGGGCTGCAATTGGCCCTAGGTGGAAGCACAGGAACACTGGGGGTATGAAAAGGATTGGTGGGGAAATGAGAACAGAAAGGAGACAGAGCGAGAGGAAGAAAGATGCCAGCATGCTGTTGTCATGCCCAAACTAATCCACCCATCCGCCCATTCAATGGCCCTCACAAAGAAGAATGCCACCAGCCCCATCAGAGTAATAAATAGGGAGAGGGAAAGAGAGGAGACAGGGAGTGGGAAAAATAGTGAGGGGGATAGAGTAGGGAAAAGAGACTCAGAAAGCGATAGAGGGAGACAGAAAGAGAAAGCATGTGAGAGAAAATGACAGTTTGTGTGAGAGAAACATAAAGGAGATAACTTGAGCATGTATGTGCGATAGAGAGAGAGAGCGAGAGAGAGTATCCTCCCGATGTAAGTCACTGCCTGAGAGACAGACCACTCTGGGTTTGCCTGACATGTTAGAGGACTAAGAGGAGAAAGAGTGATGAGAAATGGATAGATGGTGAATAGAGGAAGGAATGACGCACGTGTCCACCCTATTGCCTCCGGGCCCATCACTTCTGGTCCCTAAGAAGGTTCATTGCTGTCTGTGGATTATTGATGGCACTGGGGGTGAGAGTGAGGAGAAAAGGGAAAAGGAAGGAGAAGGGTAGTACCCTGGGACCCATGATTAATAATTTACTGCTGCATCATAAATGCCCCAGTCATCTGTTTTGAGTCCCTGGCGTCTGAGGGGCTGCAGCGACTGGAGCTAATGATGGGAAGCCAGGGTTATTAGTCAAATAAGGCACTGCTTAAATATGGAACCATGAAATGACACACAACAGTAGTCATTTTACTGACTGGTTTATCACGTGACAAAGCACTTTTTTTTTTTTCTCCATTGCACTTCTTTATTAGTTTGTATAGATATTTTATACCTTATCAAAGTGCATGTACATAATTATTTTGTTTTATTATCAGTAGTAGTAAAGTTACCTTCTCCGTGGCTGGACTAGGTGCTCCAGATATTGTGCCCAGAGCATTGTAGTCTAAGTGTTGGACTCTGCAATTGTTTTTCCTGTCACATGCCTGTCTCCAAGTCAATGTGCAGATTTACTCAATGAAATCAATGTAACATTTTTATGTCGAAGTCTGGGTTGGTTAGATGGTAAGCGAACCATCAGTTCTCGTAGTCAACGTGTTGGATGCAGGACTGGATAAATGGTTGGTAGTAAAGCGACTTTGACTGGGGCCAAAATGTTACGGCCAGACGACTGGATCAGAGACGGTAAGGCCTGTGGGGTGATCCCAGTCAGCAGTAGTGAGTACCTACTGACAGAGGAGGGACAAACCACAAACCAGCGACAGGGTGCTGGGTGCCCAAGGCTTATTGATGCACAATTGCAGCGAAGGCTATCTGGTATAGTCCGAATCGACAGAAGGTCTACTGTGGCACGAGTCACAGAAAATGTTCATGATGATTACGGGAGGAATTTATCATGACACGCAGTGCATGGCGTATGGGGCTGTGTAGTCAGATAGGTCAGAGTGCCCACGGTGACCCCTGTGACCACCGTTGAAAGCGCCTACAATGAGCACACGAGCGTTGGAACTGGACCTTGGAGAAGTGGAAGGTCAACTGGTCTGATGGGTCCCGTTTTCTTCTACATCACGTGGACGGCCGTGTACCTGGGAAAGTGACGGCCCCAGGATGCACTGTGGGAAGACAACGGTGGACGGGGGTGTGATGCTGTGGGCAATTTTCTGCTGGGAAACCCATCCGGGCATTCATGTGGACGTCACTTTGACACGTGCCACCTACCTAAACATCATTGCAGACCAGGTACACCCCTTCATGGCAGTGGTATTCCCTGATGGCAGTGGCCCCTTTCAGCAGGATAGTGCACCCTACCACACTGCACACATTCTTCGGGAATGGTTTGAGGAACATGAAGGGTTAAAGGTGTTTCCCTGGCCTCCAAATTCCCCAGATCTCAATCCAATTGAGCATCTGTTGGATGTGCTGGACCAACAAGTCCGATCCATGGTGGCTCCACCTCACAACTTACAGGACTTGAAGGATCTGCTGCTAATGTCTTGGTGCCAGATACCACAGGACACCTTCAGAGGTCTTGTAGAGTCCATGCCTCGGCGAGGACCAGCAGCATATTAGGAAGGTGGTCACAATGTTTTCAGCGTCCAGTTGTGTAGTGTAGTGGGTTAGCGCAAGAAAACAAACTTTACCCATCTTCAGTGGACTGCTCAAACACGTTGCCCAATTCAGATGTTTTTTTTCAATAATAGGTTGTTTGACCAATCACCTGGTCTCTGAGGATTTATGAAAAAAGGGGAATGCCTTAACTACTGGAACCGAACACGACATCTCTGAGAAAGGCTACATGTACAATTCAATGAAAAGGTATTTTCCCCTGTCGGATTCATTTATTTTTGGCACTGAATGTTTTCAAACAAAACCTGATATTAGATAACAGGGAGCCTAAGTGAACAAAAAACATTTAGATTTTTACTTATTTACATTTTTTCCATTGCTTTGGTACTATTTTTACAAGTATGGGGTACATTTTCACACCTTTTAAAACAAAAAATACAACAGATAATCAAAAAAGCCTTTCTACAAAAATGTTTGCACATTTTACATTACAACGCATAAGATCAAGTGATCAATGTTTCATCTAGAAAGAGATCAGATTAGACCAAATTCATTGTGAAAAATTTGTAACAATGCAGAAAATCTGATACCTTTTTGTAGCACTGTACAGTAGGATGTGAGGCAGAGCCGTGTGCACACAGCAGTATGCTGTTTAAGGCCATTAAGTTGTTCTTAGGTCCTTCCACACATAGAACCAGGTGGCATTCTCACCCAGACCTTCATCATCCGATGGTCTCGTTATCTGTTGGTAACCTTCTTTAAGCAAAACAATGGAAATCATGCTGTATATTTCTTCTGTCACAGCCGTATATTGTTCAGGTGGAAGAACTTGAGGATGTTTGCTTTGCCACTGCCATATTGACGTTCTGTTACTCATTGTTATTGTGTTCATAAATAAAGGTGTAGCATCAGTGCCATAAAGCTTGATATAGGACCACAGTGGGCTTTAAGGGCACTGAAACTCGGGAACAGAAAATATTCAAGAGTCGCTAGGAAAGGTCTACACATTCCCTTACGTGGTCTAGTTATGTACAAAAAGGGATTCAGTATTTTTTCCCCAACCATGGTATAAAAGCTATTAAAATGTTTAAGGTAAATTACAATTCATAGCAAATTGTATAAATTATTTAAAATTTAAAAATTTAAATATGCTGATTGCGTAATTCTTCCACAGCTTAAAATTCACTCTTGGTGGAATCATCCTCTAAAGCTATGAATCAATGTTCAATCAATAGCCAGCCTTTACAGCTGTGACTCATAATATTAATGTTAGGGCTTCCTACCTGTCGGCAAGTAGTATGGGGCTCTTTTGCAAGCACCAAGCTGACCACCACAGTCTAAGTTTAAGCCTTGACTTTTTCACTGGCTCAAAAGTACCTTGGAAAACCAAGGAGTGATGCATCGCCCAGGGAGTAAGGAAGCATTGACAGGAGGGAGCGAGTGCTGTGCATCGATGGAACACGGGCAAACATTGGATTTGTTTTGTCTGAGGTGAAAAAAGAAGGGGAGGCGTCGACTGGCATCCGGGGAGAACCTTTTTCTCAGATTCGGTACATTTTTTTGTTTCAGCACTGAGACCCCCAAAATGTCTGTGCTCTGCTCTACTTGAGAGAGATGCTTATGGAAAATATTCTCTCCCAATTCCATTGAGAGCTATTGTGATGAGGCAGGGCCATAGATACAATTAGAAATGAGAAAACCATGGAAGGGAGGGCAATTGTTTTTAATAATAATAATAATGCTAGTAATGTTGAGTGAGTGCAATATTGTTCATCCTCTGTATTGTCAACTATTGAGGTGACAGCATCCTGTTTTGGAAGTGGTTGTCACCAGCAAGGGCTGGGGAGTCTGTTAAGACTAAAATCAATATGAAAGGAGCCAAACTTAAGTAAGGAAAGCCTGCCCGAATGCCTAATTATGGGACAGTTGAATTTTTCTGCAAGAAAATTACACAAATTGTGATACCAAAGACACATCAGAATAGCTTTCAGAGGTGTGTGCTTGAGTGGTCCAGTATCACAGTCTTAAATTACCTTGAAAATCAGAAACACGGTTTGAACATTTCTGTATATCAATGGTTCCTAAACAAATTGATGACAAACGTTGTGCAATTTTGACAAGAACAATGGATATACGTTGGCCTAAGTGTTGATACAGTTGGTATCTTATTTAAAATAATTCACTGCTCTCAGTGCGGCCATAGGTGCTTTGTATTAACTGCTCTCAGTGCGGCCATAGGTGCTTTGTATTAACTGGGGTGTGAACACACACAGTAAGTCATTTAATTAATTTGGAAAATGTTTTAGAATTTTCACTTTGGAAATGTGGAGTACTAATAAAATCCAGTTTAATGTCTTTTTACCTTAAATATTTAGGTGTCAAAACGTGAAAACTGCAAGGAATGTGTAGACTTTAACCGGGTGTTAACACTGTGTTTTTGGTCTGCCCACATCCCCCTACCTAGGTACAAGGAGCTGGTGACGGGAACCCGGGCCAGAATTATCATTGCCATACTCTGGATCCTGTCCTTTGTCATTGGTCTCATTCCATTCCTGGGGTGGAACCGGAAAGTGACCCCCTGCTGTCAGAATGTCTCTTGCAGCCAGACCGGCAGTGCTGCGCAGGACAACACCAGCACCACCGCCAGCCGTGATCCGGACAGCGCAACGGACTGCTCCAAACTCCCCTGCCTCTTTGAGAGTGTGGTAGACATGCACTACATGGTGTACTTCAACTTCTTCGGCTGTGTCCTGCCTCCTCTGTTCATCATGCTGGGCATCTACGTGAAGATCTTCACCGTGGCCCGTAAGCAGATGCACGAGATTGAGCTCAAGTGCTCGGTGAGCAGCAATGGGGACAGCCAGCATCATGGGCTGCTGCAGCGTGAGATCCGCGCTGCCAAGTCTCTTTCCATCATTGTAGGGCTGTTTGCCCTCTGCTGGCTGCCCGTGCACATCCTCAACTGCCTGACCTTATTCAAGGGCCTGGACAAGCATCCCCTCGTCATGTACATAGCCATCATGCTGTCACACGCAAACTCAGCTGTCAACCCAGTCATCTATGCCTACCGCATCCAGGACTTCAGGAACACGTTCCGCAAGATCCTGACACGTTATGTCATGTGTCAGAGGGAGGAGCTCTACCTGCACTCCTCCAATGGGAGCAGTCGGAACAGAGACCAGATTCACATGACCATTGACCCTTACATTTGAGGGGTACAGGGTCATGATAATTTACTGTAAGGGCGGGGAACATAAGCGTGTGAAACAACTAGCTCCACGTACATGACCATTGACCCTTTACTTCAAGGGAATGACTCTAGGAGATCCTCAACTCTCCAAAACACTATCTATGTTAGCGTGATTGTTGTGTTCTTAAATGCAATTTTACGTTAGATTAGAAATGTTTACAGAACAAGGAGAGTGTGTATGATGATACGTGAAGCTGAATAGATTGTTAAATATGCCTTGAATGTGGAGCATTATTTATGAGTCAACCTGAATATCAGGGGAAAGTGATGAAAAGCTAGCTTGGTCCCAGATCTGTTTGTGTTGTCCTGCCATCTCCTACAGCTAACACATCTAGGACAGGCTAGTGAAGTCATCTTTAACTGTTGTGAAGGTTTTTTTAAATTATTGTATTTTATTCAAGCTAACTGGATTTGCTGGACTGTGAAATGAATCCTTTAATTAATCAATTATAATGATATAACACATTTAACCATTATGATAACACATTTGACCGTATCATAACCTCAAAAGTAATTTTTCTAAGCCTTAACTTAAAAGAATATGCCTCAAGTGTTCAATGTTGTTTACCAATGTTTTATATTTTTATTTAATTTTACATATAGCTGAAAATGGAGAAACCTGGCTGAAGTTTATAGTTGGTCATTGGCTTTTTATGATGTGTCCTCAGTACTGGTGTCTTCATATGGGACTTTCTCAATATTGGTGTCTTTATATGACACTTCCTCAGTAGATACACAACACAGCTCAAGTAGGAAAGTAATTTTAAACAATATAATCTTCTGAAGTGTTATTGTGCTTTCTTTGAATTATTTAGCTAATGTCATGGCTTTAGTGTCATGAAGAAAGCTCAGGAATATAAAAAATGTGGTAGGAAGATGTGAAAATACATTACTGAGAAAAAGGTCAGTATTAGAAATTATTGATGGTTAATTAGCAATTCCTTTTCAAAATGATTGACTTACATTATTATTCCTGACAGAAATTATGACATTCCAGATCATTTTTAATGTGGCCTTAATCGTAATAACCTATTATGTAATGTAACAGTGATGAATTGCATATCTGAATGTCATACTATTCCTTTGGCATCCCTAGATGACCTATTATTCAACAAAACACACCCAAATCCACAGAGACACAGTGTTCTGATCATTTTCCCAAGTGGCATATTCCATTCCACCACAGGCCACCTTTGTCATAGTGTCAAGTATGACTAGCTGTCTTTCTGTAATGAATGAAGAGAGAGGACAAGGACACTGGAATTTAAAGGGATAGTTCAACCTAGATTCTTTCTACACTACACCATTAAGGGCAATGCTGAGGTCTTTCTTTGTTGAACAAATTAAAAACAATGACTAGATTGTAAGGATGAAATTCCATTTACATTTAGATGCTCTTGAAGACCCATGGAGTCAATTTTCACAACAAGCCATTATTCATTTCTGTTGCAGCCAGGAATTAGCATTATTAGCATATTCCAAATTCATGAACTGAAACTGTGCGTCATGAGGCACAAAAGCTGCATTGCGAGCAGAAACAAACTCAATAAACACATCAATCTAAATTTAGTAATCTGTCATGTTAGAATAGGTTTTTTTGACTGCATACTGATGAAACAGTTGGCAGAATTTGGGGACTTCAAACTGGCACTATGCAAACTATTTTCTGTAGCTACACACACAGCCTCTGTCATTCAGACATAGATGTCAATTGGTAGCAAGTGGTTGCTAAGTGGTTGTTTACAAAGTTACATCAAAACGTCCTCTTTCTGGAAAAAAAACACAGATTGATACCACTTGTAAACAAAACTGACTAGTAAACATAGTATCAGTTCAGTTGAAAAGGAGACTTGTATAGCAAAAATATAATATTATTTCAAGGAATATAAAATTGACAGGTTCTTTGAATAAAACAACACCACTAGTATTAGTTTTAAGTGTTTTGGAGTAGGTTTCGGATTGCAAAATGCTTTGGTTGCTTGGGACGCACAGTTTCAATTCATGAATTTGGACAATGCTAATAATGCTTCCAGGCTGGGACAGAGTTGGAAATTGACTCCATGGGCCTTCAAGAGCAACACAGAGTAAGCGAAATTTCACCAAAATATTAATCTAGGTTGAACTTTCCCTTTAAAGTGTTACCCCCTGCAATATTACAGGTGACTATTCTAAATATAATTTAGTACTAAATATTGTACTAAATACTAAATATTGTCAAACAGCAGGATCAACCACTTACATTGTGTACACCTGTCCTTGTACTAGCATAGCAGCTAAATGCAATGTGAAACACTTCTCAGTCAGAAATCCTTAATGCAGCACTTTACCACACTATACCAAGCAAAATCATTAAGGTCAATGCTGAGGAGTTCTTTCTTTGTTGAACAAATTAAAAAACACTGATTAGATTGTAAGGATGAAAGAAAGAAAGAAAAAGCTTTATTAGAATGAGTGTTTATGTTTTTCTATTTGAGAGTGTGACAGTTCTGATTAATGGTGCATTTGTCCCTGTTTGGATTCCATGATGGCCACTGTGTATTCATTCTCCCTTCACCACTGATGCTCTTAGGCATCAGTGGCTGTCTATTTTCTTTTCAACTGGCTAAAATTAGAGGAGTTTCCTCAAAGAAAAACATCAAACCTCCACAAAAATTCCAGTTTAACAGGACCTCGTTTGGATGGAACAGCACACAATTGATGCTAAAATAAGGTGTATTTCCTCTCTGATAAGAAAACAGCCATCCTTGGTGGAGTCAGATTTGGATTACATGCACTGACATTTTAGATTAAGTTTGTTATCTTCAAAAATCAAAATACTTTTAATGTGCTTTAAAATGTTGTTCCTAATGAACAGTGTTGTGTACTGTGTTAGTGAAGATTAGCATTGTTTTAGCTCTGGGGTCCATAAATTACAGTTGTTTTTTAATGTTTAATTTCCTAACCATACTTAATCTTCACATTTTTAAACCTTCAACGGTTAAATTGTAGGAGAGGGCCAAAATGCAAGTACATTACATTGGAGACAGCTATTTGTTCTGTACTGGCACTATCATTTGTTCAATCAAATTTGAACCAAGATAACATGGTTGGGGTGCATTACTTTTCAATCCAGTAAATAGCCTGAATTTACAATTTCCCTCATTGCTCCTAAATGAGAACAATTTGGAATTTGAATTTACTCTTGAGTTTAAATGGAATTGACCCGAACCATGTAATATACTGTAGGTTGTAAAGCCAACAAGTGTGAGTTGTGATAGTTGCTTTCAACTGTTTTGAAGAGAAACCAAGCGGATGTAGTAGATATAATAGCTATCCTGGCATCCATTCCAACCTGTGTTTGTAAATGTGTTTCAGTATTGATGTCACTAATCAGAAGCCTGAACAGTCCACTGTGGTTCAAATTGATGATGTTCAATTCTCCTCTTCATTAGGAAATATTTAATTCACCTGACTACAACTATAAACCAATACTGCCATTTTACCCGAGAAAATATTTACAGTGCCTTCAGAAAGTTCAAATCCCATTACTTTCTCCACATTTTGTTGTTTTATAGACTTCATTTATAAGTGATAAAACTACCATCAATCAATGCACAATACATCATCGACAAAGCAAAAATGTTTTTTAGAAATGTACTGAAAATAAAAAACAGAAATATTTAATGTACGTAAGTATTTATACCCTTTAGACAGCATATCTGGATTTGGAATGTTTCTCTTATTCTTACTTGGAGATCCACTCAAGCACTACAAATGGTCAGTGGGGTTCAAGTCCACGCATTTGCTGAGCCACTGAAGAACATTCACAGACTTATACCACAGCAGTGTTGTCTTGGCTATGTGCTTGGGTCATTGTCATGCTAAAAGATTAATCGCCCTAACATGATTATCCAACCAACATGCTTTTCCGTATGGACAGTATTAGCTAGATGTAACGCTTAGTATTCCGGCTGAATAGTCTGATTTTGATGTTATAAGACCAGAGAATATTTTTCCTCATGCTCTCAGAGTCCTTTAGATGACATATCATATGAATTTCATTTATGAGTGGCTTCAGCCTAGCCACTCTACTATAAAGGCCTGATGTAGTGCTGCGGAATATGTTGGTGCTTCTTGCAGGTTCTCTGATCGCTGTAAAGAAACTTTAAAGATCTGTTAGAATGGCCATCGGGTTCTTGGTCACCCTCTGACCAAGGACCCTCTTCTTCGGTTGGTCAGACAGCCAGCTCTAGCAAGACTTGGTGGTTCTAAACTTCTTCTATTTCACAAAGATGAAGCCCCCTGTGCTCCTGGGAACTTTCGTTGCTTTAGCAATTTTATTTTATAACCCTCCCCAGATCTATTCTTGAAAACAATTTTATTTCGGAGGCCTATGGAGAGTTCATTGTACTTCATGGTTTATATACACTGGGGGCCAAAAGTTTGGAAAAATGTACACACTGTAAAAAATGTCTTTAAAAAAAAGAATAAACAGAAGACTGAGGGGTGCAGGCCTTATGGGAAGAATTGCAAAAAAAAAGCCACTTTTGAAACAGAAAAACAAAAACAAAAAGTATCGCTCCAATAACGCTCAGAGTAGCGCTCACTTCACATGGTCAGGGCATGCTCATCCCAGCATGCATTTTTAAGAAGTGTGTTGTGTGTTACTTAGCTCGTCGTTTAAGATATATATAAATATAAATAAAGACACTGATGAAATGCACAGATGCAAAATAAACGTAACTTACAGGAATGAGAAGAACCAGAGTCGTTGCTAAGATCAAAATACATTTGGGCATTGCTAGGATCAAAATACACCCCCCCCCCAGATGAGTAGATCAGGGGCTTTTTTTTATTATAACTTTTGGTCAATTTGGGCCCCGGACGCCCAGGCCTAATGACGCCACTGAGAAGAACCAAGAACAGGAGAGGGAGTACGGTTATGTAGTTATCGCAGCTAAAGAATCATTGTAGAGTAGGTGCACATGCTAACAGAAAGAAACAGTGAGTGGGTAGCTAGGCCTACTTGTAACATTGTAGCAAAGAATTAAAACGTTTAGTTAATTTTCATTTTATTTGTCGATTTTTTTATAGGGTATTTTTGTTTGCTGCCTGAAGGTACTAGCCTGACTTTTACAATAAGATTCCGTTTTGATATGATCATTTACCTTAAAAAAATAGAACTATAATAGGCTGATATATATATATTAAATTTAATATATATATTATATTAAATGTGATAGTAGTTGTATTAACTGTAATTTACTACCCTATCAGAGAATGTTTCCACTGGTTATGTGCGGTAGGCTACTATAAAGATAAACATCTTGTCCTAGCTGCTTTTTTGGATCCAAAATTTAAAACCAAGGGGGTGATAAGGGATGATCTAGTGCATAACCAGTTTAGAGACGTACGCAACAGCTCGTGGTTTACACAGCCACAACGGTCCTCGCTGGAAACTAAAGAAGTAGAGAAGTACAGCAATGAGAAGAAATGCATCATGCACCATCGCATGAACATGAAGCCAGACTCGGGCCAAACTTGTGTTTCTAAAAGTGAATTCCAAGTTTCTATTAACCAAAATGTAGCATAAGGTTATAATTACATTTCAAGTCAATTTTATATTTTCTTTTTAACATACACATTTTTTACAGCCAATATGCGCATTCTATAGGCAAAATGATGTTTAAACATTCCCTTCTGTACATGCTCCTGATGAGACGAAAGATGGTGTCCTGGGTGATCTCCTCCCAGACCTGGATCAGGGCATCAGTGAGCTCTTGGACAGTCTGTGGCGCTACTTGGTGGCGTCAGATGCACTGATACATAACGTCCCAGAGGTTCAGGTTTGGGGAACGTGACGGCCAGTCAATGGCATCAATGCCTTCGTCATCCAGGAACTGCCGAAAACACTTTGGCCACGAGGACAGGCACTGTCTTGCACCAATAGGAACCCAGGGCCCACTGCACCAGCGTAAGGTCTGACGATGGGTCTGAGGATTTCATCCCAGTACCCACCGGCAGTCAGGGTATCATTGACCAGCACGTGAAGGTCTGTGCAACCTATCAAGGATATGCCTCCCCAGACCATCACTGACCCACCGCCAAACCGGTCATGCTGGATGATGTTGCAGGCAGCATAACGTTTACCACGGCGTCTCCAGACTCTTTCACGTCTGTCACGTGCTCAGTGTGAACATGCTCTCATCTGTGAAGAAAACAGGGTACCAATAGTGGACATGCCAATTATGGTGTTTTCTGGCGAATGCCAATCAAGCTGCACGGAGCTGGTCTGGCAGTGCTCCTCCTGGCACAAAGGAGCAGATACCGGTCCTGCCGCTGGGCCTTCTACGACTCTGTCCAGCTCTCCTCGTGTAATGGACAGTCTCCTGGTATCTCCGCCATGCTCCTGAAACTGTACTGGGAGACACAGCAAACTTTCCTGCGACGGCACTTATGGATGTGCCATCCTGGAGGAGCTGGACTACCTGTGCAACCTGAATGGGCTACAGGTACCACCACATGCCACCAGCAGTGACAAGGACACTAGCAAAATGTAAAACTAGAGAAGAATCAGTCAGGAAGGATAAAGAGAGAGCAATTGTCTGTGGCACCACCTGCAAAACCATCCCCTTTTTGGGGGTTGTCTTGCTGTTGCCTCTCCAGTGCACCTGTCACTTTCATTTGCACCAAAACAGGTGACATTGATTCACAATCACGTATGCTTTCTAAACGGACAGATTGATATCCCTGAAGTTTAATTGACTTCTTATACTTTGATGATTACGTGTTCCCTTAATTTTTTTGAGCAGGGTGTTTAAAAAAAAAAAGAAAAACGAATACTTGACATACATAATCACAAAATTGACAGATTATGTTTGAATTATGACTGAACAAAAAAACGAATGGAGCGAATTTGGAGCGGCAATAATTGTTTTCTGAGAGCGGTTTTGGAGCAAGGGGAAAACGTGGAGTGAAGCATAACCTTCGCTCCGAGAGTGATGAGCGGAATTTCCAACAGCTCAACTCTGCTCACATACTCTGATGAGAAGTGCCCAACAAGCCAGCCAGATGTATGGCAAGTGCTAGAAGAAGCCTTGGGTGAAATGTCACCTGAAAACCTGGACAAACTGACAGCTAGAATGCCAAGGATTTGCAAAGCTGTCATTGCGGCACATGGAGGATTTTTTGAAATCCTCTTTGAAACTCTTTGAAATAGTTTCAGTTATAAAATTTTTTTCGAAGTGTAATAATTAACATGAAAAATTATGTCATGACTACACAGGTGCATCTCAAAAAATTTGAATATTGTGGAAAAGTTCATTTTTTCCATAATTCAAATCAAAAAGTGACATCTCAAAATAGTTTAGATTCATTACACAAAAAGTGAAACATTTCAAGCCTTTTTTGTTTCAATCTTGATGATTACAGCTTACAGCTCATGGAAATTAAAAATCAAATATCTCAAAATATTAGAATAAAAAATATATAATACAGAAATGTCAACCTGAGAAGAGCTCTAATCAGTTAATTAATTTAAAACACCAGCAAAGGTTTCCTACAGTATGTATGGTAATTTATGCACTCAATACTTGGTCAGGCCTTCCTTTTGCACAAATTACTGCATCAATGCGGCATGTCATGGAGGCAATCAGCCTGTGGCACTGCTGAGGTGTTATGGAAGCCCAGGTTGCTTTGATAGCGGCCTTCAGCTTGTCTGTGTTGTTAGGTCTGGTGTATCTCATTTTCCTCTTGACAATACACCATAGATACTCTATGGGGTTCAGGTCAGGCGAGTTGGCTGGCCAATCAAGCACAGTAATACCATGAGCAGCAAACCATTTACCAGTCGTTTTGGCACTGTGGTCAGGTGCCAAGTCCTGCTAGAAAAGGAAATCTTGTCAGCAGATGGAAGCATGAAGTGCTCTAAAATCTCCTGGTAGACAGCTGTATTGAATCTGGACTTGATAAAACACAGTGGACCAACACCAGCAGATGACATGGCACCCCAAATCATCACTGACTGTGGAAACTTCACACTGGACTTCAAGCAACTTGGATTCTGGGCCTCTCCACTCTTCCTCCAGACTCTGGGACATTGAGTTCCAAATGAAATGCAAAATTACCTTTCATCTGAAGAGGAAAATCTGGACCACGGTCCAGTTCTTTTTCTCCTTCGCCCAGTTAAGATGCTTCTGACGTTATCTCTGGTTCAGGAGTGGCTTGACACTAGGAATGTGACACTTGTAGCCCATTTCCTGGACACGTCTGTGCATGGTGGCTCTTGATGCACTGACTCCAGCCTCACTTCTTGTGAAGCTCCCCTAAGTTCTTGAATCGGCTTTGCTTGACAATCCTCTCAAGGCTGCGGTCATCCCTGTTGCTTGTGCACCTTTTCCTACCACACTTCTCCGTTCCAGTCAACTATCCATGAATACGCTTTGATACAGCACTCTGATCAGGGAGTTAATCGGCTGATTAGAGCTCTTCTCAGGTTGACATTCCTGTATTGTACATTCTTTATTCTAATATTTTGAAATACTGGATTTTGGATGAGCTGTAAGTCATAATCATCAGGATTGAAACAAAAAAGGCTTGAAATATTTCACTTTATGTGTAATGAATCTAGGATATATGAATATGTCAATTTGTATTACGGAAAAAAAATTTACTTTTCAGCAATATTCTAATTTGTTTTCAGATGCACCTGTACATTGCGATCAGTTGAATGCCAATTTGGTGAAAAAAAGTACCAATTTCTTTCCATAAGAGCAAAATCTGTGCATTATCCTAAACTTTAGGCCCCCAGTGTAGATAGCTGTGTGCCTTTCTAAATATTGTCCAATCAATTGAATCAGCCACAGCTAGACTTCAAGCTAGTTCCAGATAAATATTAAGGATGATCAGACACAGGATGCCTCTGAGCTCAGTTTGGAGTGTCATGGCAAAGGGTATGTACAAGCGATATTTAAATTTTTCACATTCAATAAATAGGCACAAAATTATATTTTGCTTGGTCATTATGAGGTATTGTTTGTAGACTGATGGCAATCAATTTTATCAAAAAATGTTTATCAAAGTTTATAACACAAAGAAATGTGAAGAAACTGAAGGGTCAGAAACTGAAAGCACTGTATGTATGGTGAATGATTTTCTTAATAAAAGCTATGTTTATATTATTACATGTCAGACTTCTATATTCTTACAAGAGTTTACAATTAATTACACAAGACAATTACAATCCCCCATTCAACAAGTTCCATTCATTTTATTTCATTGTTTTAATATCAACAACAAACTTATATATACACAAATAACTTGAATGTCAAAAAGCATATTTATACTCTCTGAACAACAGAAACATCTTTGTCTCTCTTGTTACTGAAGGCCTAGGTAAAATGTCCAGCAGTCAGAAAAACAGAGCAGAAGTAGGCAACTAGATTCACAGGCTGTTTTTTGTCAGGTATATGGATGGAACATACTTCGAAAAAGATATCTGTACACTACAACTTGACGTCAACTAGGCCCAAAAGTGTTTCTGATTAAATCCCTGGTGATTTTAATGTTTTATTTTCCAAAAATGTTGAGAGGTCAAATTATCCAAGCTTGCAGCCAACCCCTGCCAAAAAGTGATTGTCTAGTCTCAAACTAAAAGGACACTCTAAAAATAATGTAAAAAAAGATCCATTCTCTGGCAAAAGATTAAGAACATAAACACACAAAACATTTGTTCAGTTTGAGTTTCTTAGACCAGAAAGAAACAAAATGACAACAACCTTAAAGCCCTAAAATTAATCTTCACACATGCAGAATGACTGGAGAAGACCATGTTAGTTACTGTTTGCCTTTTAAATAAATGCTCCACCAGATTCCGGCTGGGTGGTGTTCTTCATGTCTTTACTTTGGCTCTGTAGCGGAGATCTACATGTAAGTCTGGATCAGTGACATGGGGTCTGGTGGTTAACATTTAGGATCTGGTGGTCTACATGTAAGTCTGGATCAGTGACATGGGGTCTGGTGGTTAACATTAGGATCTGGTAGTCTATGTGTCAGTGGCTGCTGCTCTCCCGGAGAGGATGCTGGACATGTGCTGGTCAGACAGGGTCTCCTGCTGGGACAACCCCATGGCCTGACTGAGGTAGGCAGCCAGGATGTGCTTGCACTGACATAGGAAGAGGAATGTTAGGAAATCACAGTACACTACAATGGTGTGTGTGTGTGTGTGTGTGTGTGTGTGTGTAGACAGTTTAGGCCTCAGAAGGCCTGAGTAGACAGTTTAGCTGTTAGCTAGCATTAAAGGTATTTTATTTGAGCCAAAGACTTTCTTTTCCATGGGTAACACATTGAATTTCAGGTAGCTTTACATTATTATAATGAGTTATGTATACTGTATTACATTCTTTGTATGATTGGAAAATTACATTTATTACGCCTTCACAGTGTCAATATTTGTCAATGTCGTTAAGTCCTCTTCAAAGCAGAATTTTAGGTGCTCTTCAGAATTATCAGACCACTTGGTAAAGCAGAGCAAAATGACTGTGAAGAAGTCATTTTTGTTAATTAGCTTGATCTTACCAGCCAAAATGAGAGAAATCTAACCTTTAATTAAGGTTGAAAAATATTTATTTGCTAAAATGTGGAACAATTATTGGCACCAACAGAAATTATGAATCTACTCTTCCCATTTTTTGAATCTAAGTGATTAGGAAACCTTACTGAATAGTACTGTAGTCTTACCTGACTTCTGTTTCACTGGGGTATAAATATTAGGTGACAGACACAAAGACACACCAAATGCCACAATTCAGCAAAGGCTGTAAATAAATACCTACACGCTTTTAAGCCAGAAACTTCAGAGGTGGGTTTGGCGTGACAAAAAGAGATGTAGAAATCTACTCCCTGACGTGATGTGTAGGTTGTTTTGCATCAAAAGGCGCTGGGAACCTGACTATGGCATCATGGACTTTAGAAAATAACAGGAGATTTATAAACTAAAGTCTAGATGCTTCATCCAGCAGGCTGAAACTGGGTCATGGTAAGATGCTTCAGCAGGACAATGATCCAAAGCATTCTTCCAGATCCATACAAAAAAAAAAAACTCACTGACCACAGAATAAAGCTTTTGCAATGGCCATCCTGTCCCTTGTTGTAAAGCCATTAAACACCTATGGGGTGAGCTGAAGAAGACTGCCCACAAGCGAGAGATCCTGCATGGATGAATGGTCTCAGATCCCCAATGTTACCTCTATTAAAGAATACCTTTCTTTAATTTCAAGTGTACTGTAAGATCAAGACAAGAAACAACAACGACATCCCCTTTTTTGCTAAGGGGTCCTTTACCAAGAGGTCCTATTATTCTGGAGGGCATTGTATTACATTCCAAAAACAAACTATAATAAATATAAACAAACTAGGACTATAATTTCTGGAAGACTGTATTAGTACAGTGCAGTGTGTGTTAATGTACTCTGTAGACAAGTATAACAGAACATTTTATTTTTCCCGTTCTGTGTTGGTAACTGGTTTACAGTAGCAATATTCTATCTGAGGGACATTAATTGGAGATGCAGACTGTAAGAATATGCATGGCGGGCCCTTTGTAGTTGTCTCTTTCTCAGGCTGATTTTAGCATTGCCTATCTAGGGACTGAGGTTGTCCTTATGCAATAAGTAGATAGGAGCCAAGATTATTTTATGGTAAAAACAGATATTTGGAGCAACAGTTCAACTAGAAACACAGACCAATATATGGTATCGCCTGGCTGCTCTGTAACTGTTTTCAGTGTTACTTCAGCATCACTGAAAACAGTCTATGCATGACCAAAGACAAAGAGCATTAATTGACCATGTAGCAGATGTGTGTGTCTATGAGAGTGTATGAGTATGGAGGCTGTAGTTTTGGGCAGTGTTCTCAGTTTGTTATTAATGAATTATGGTTGTGTACTCTGTTAATTAATAATACATTTGGTAGCACTTCTTAATTACACAACAAAGCATTTAGAAAGGGTAACTAAATACTTATACTTTATTTGGCATTTCTCCAATTAAAAATTAATTAAAATGTGCTATTTAATGACCCTTCACTAATCATTAGCTACGTTTGTTTGTACGGCCTCATCTAAAGTTTGGGATAATTATACCAAAAAAAACTTTATTCATGTTTTGCGCCATTAGTATACGGTTTCCTAAAATGATGCCCTTGATAGACATTCCAGCATGATGCTCCTTCAGGTCTCAAAACAGCATTGAACAGAGGTTGGCACCTAGGTTTGGCCTTGGCCAGAATATAAATAACCACGCAATTAAGAGCCTAAACCTGATGTAAAACATATTAGAGCATAGGAAATGCAGGATGTGCTGTGGTGTTCTTACTGAAAATAATCTGTTAATGTTTAAATGGTCCCCCTTTATACATAAATGTTTACTCCAATGATTGCAACAAGCACATTTCATATAGACATTGCAGGAGAACTAAGAGGTGTGTTTTAAGTTCATTTTGGGATGTATTTGCTGTGTTTCAAAAAGTAATTTTAATATTTTAGCAACTAGGATTCCCAAACAGTTGCATCTTAAATTGTCATCACAGTTTAATATTCGCCCTGGTTCAACAGGGTGTTACTTTTTAATACAGCTGAGAGTTGAGACATACCATTAGCAGCGCCACTCCTTTTTTTAACAAAAAACACCCTGCATTTATCATTATTATTATTATTATTATGATCTGTGTTTGATTTGTGAGCTTACATTTACGGGGCAGGCTTTTGTTATACATGAAAGAAAGTAGAGTGGTACATTTTCCTTATTTGTTGCCATACAATCACAATCAGGATCCTGCAGAGATTGTAGCATAATCTAAATGGTACCTTATAGGCCTAGCAGTTCACAAACTATTTAATGAATTATTAGTTAATATTGATTAACTAATAATTCATTAATTATGAATAAACTACTTATAAATGCTTTATGTACAGTTATCAAGTGCTACCATAACTTATTATGGGTGTGCGCTATTAATTATGACATGATAATGGTTGTTTGCTCATGTAATAATACATTTTCATGTGCGCTCATATTATTGATTGCAACTCGATGCTTTACTAATGATAAATGAATGATTCTGACTGTGTCCTCTATTGATAATACATAAATGATTACAGCAATATGGTCAATTCACTGTTGTAGCTGTGTGCTCACCAGCAGGCTCTCGTTCCTCCTCAGCACTGTGTAGCTGAAGGCTGGGCAGGGGCAGTAATGACAGTAGGTGTAGCAGGTGTACAGCAGCCCCGAACCTCCCATCACCTTCAACAGAACAAAAGAATGAATGGGGCCATGTATCGTGAGATTTTGAGTGAAAACCTCCTTCCATCAGCAAGAGCATTGAAGATGAAACGTGGCTGGGTCTTTCAGCATGACAATGATCCCAAACACACCACCCGGGCAACGAAGGAGTGGCTTCGTAAGAAGCATTTCAAGGTCCTGGAGTGGCCTAGCCAGTCCCCAGATCTCAACCCCATAGAAAATCTTTGGAGGGAGCTGAAAGTCCGTGTTGCCCAGCGACAGCCCCAAAACATCACTGCTCTAGAGGGGATCTGCATGGAGGAATGGGCCAAAATACCAGCAACAGTGTGTGAAAAACTTATGAACACTTACAGAAAACGTTTGACCTCTGTCATTGCCAACAAAGGGTATATAACAAAGTATTGAGATTAACTTTTGTTATTGACCAAATACAAAATTTTCCACCATAATTTACCAATAAATTCATTAAAAATCTTACAATGTGATTTTCTGGATTTTTTTTTCTCATTTTGTCTCTCATAGTTGAAGTGTACCTATGATGAAAATTACAGGCCTCTCTCATCTTTTTAAGTGGGAGAACTTGCACAATTGCTGGCTGACTAAATACATACATACATACAGTGGGGCAAAAAAGTATGTATGTATGTATGTATGTATGTATGTATGTATGT